>CM072930.1:67974343-68156843 GCA_036971965.1 Nyctalus aviator | reverse complement strand
ATGCCAGCGAGGGGAGAGGGTGTTTGCTCCTTGTCTGAGAGCTGCGTGCAGGACTGCCTCACCTGTGCAGATTCGTACACTCATGATGTGAGCACTTTTCTCCCAGAAAACACTCTTACAAACCCGGCAGCAAGGTGAGGAGGAGGGCCTCGAAGGAGCCGGCAGGAGCGTGGGCCAGAGCTGAGAGCAGAATTGCTGCCCCCAGGCAGGGACAGTAGTGGGTGACACTTTGGCCAGTACGTTAGAGACGCCCTGGACGGTGGAGGAGTTCTGCAAACAGATGTTCTTGCTCCAAGCAGCTGCTTCCCTTCGCAGCGCTTACTCGTTACGGTGGCCAAGGGGGCCTCCTTTTTCCCTCCTCGGCCTCTGGCCCCGCTGAGGAGTAAGTGAAGGAATGGGAAGTGGCAGTGAGGAAAGAGAGCACCTTCAGCAGCAGCCGTGTGAGAGCCGGAGGGAAGGCAGGCGGGCGTCTGCATCTTTCCGCCCGGCTTCCGGTCGCCTGGGCGCGCTGGTGTGTGCCATGCTCGCACTTGCGTGAGCCGTGCTCCCGCCGGTGTGTGCCGTGCCGGCTCCGGTGTGTGCCGTGCCTGACCGGTGTGTGCCGTGCCCATGCCGGTGTGCGCCGTGCCTGACCGGTGTGCGCCGTGCCTGACCGGTGTGTGCCGTGCCCGCGCCAGTGTGTGCCGTGCCCGTGCCGGTGTGTGCCGTGCCGGCTCCAGTGTGTGCCGTGCCTGACCGGTGTGTGCCGTGCCTGACCGGTGTGTGCCGTGCCCGCGCCGGTGTGTGCCGTGCTTGGCCGGTGTGTGCCGTGCCCGCGCCGGTGTGTGCCGTCCCGGCTCCGGTGTGCGCCGTGCCCGCGCCGGTGTGTGCCGTGCTTGGCCGGTGTGCGCCGTGCTTGGCCGGTGTGTGCCGTGCTTGGCCGGTGTGCGCCGTGCTTGGCCGGTGTGTGCCGTGCCCGCGCCGGTGTGTGCCGTGCTTGGCCGGTGTGCGCCGTGCTTGGCCGGTGTGTGCCGTGCTTGGCCGGTGTGTGCCGTGCTTGGCCGGTGTGTGCCGTCCCGGCTCCGGTGTGTGCCGTGCCGGCTCCAGTGTGCGCTGTGCCGGCTCCAGTGTGTGCCGTGCCCACGCCGGTGTGTGCCGTGCTTGGCCGGTGTGTGCCGTGCCGGCACCGGTGTGTGCTGTGCCGGCGCCGGTGTGAGCTGTGCTCGGCTAAAGAAAGGAGCATCCAGGGGGCTGAGTGACAAGGACAGGCAGGAATGCTCGGAGGCAAAAGTGTGCCATTGACAGTTCAACTCAACTCTGCTGTCCTGGCCCTCAGGCGCCTGCAGTCCTGGACATGGGCCCCTCCCGGGAGATACCTGGGCTCAGTCTCCCCTCCTGCCATCACCTCACTCCCCCAGGCAGCGCCGCTGTCCTGGGGCTGAGCTCCGGCCTGCACATGATCACTCATTGGTGCCGCAGTCTTGTTCAATAATTTGGATGTGTTAACTTGAGATTCTTGGGGCTAAGGAATAAATTATTAACAGGAAAGTGTCGAACTTCAAAGCTGCCTTTGTGATGTGTGGGGTGTCCCCGAGGGCTTGCTGGCGGATAGGAGAGCAGACGATGAGCGATAAGGCAGGCAGCAGACGGGGTGCTCCTGGCAGGAGAGGGCCTGGCTGTGGGCTGCGTCTCAGGTTCCTGGCACCTGCCCCGCAGCTGTCTGCGATCAGCCTTTAGGAGGGCTCTGCCCAAATGCCACGTTCCTTTTTCGTGTCAAGGAGGAGAGCCCCCCAGAGCCATTGCTTCCCTTTGATAACGGGGTGTCTCTCCCTCCTGAGGCCAGGGACGAAGGAGGGGAGAACATGGCAGAAAAGGTCGGGCTAACCCAGCAGAAGCTGGTTTTCCTGAAATTCAGATGTTAAGCTCTGCCTCTTTCTTGGGAAGAAAGGCAGGCTGAGTTTTGGGTGCTGGGGTATATTCGACATCTCCTGTCCAGAACTGTGTGCAGAGATGGCAGGTCCTGGCTGTGCTGTCCCCTGGGGTGCCCCCTGGCCACAGGTGGCTGCCTGCACCAGAACCACGGACAGTGCACCTGACTCGGTGTCTGGGCATCACCAGCCAGGTGGTGGTAACAATAGAAGTTCCAGAGGCTGGAGTCTGAAGTTGGGGTGTCAGGGGGCGTGTTAGCACCTGCCGGAGGCCCAGAGGGAGCACCTCTCCTTCCCTGTCTCCCGGGTTGGCGGTTGCTGGTGATGCTTGTGGCTACGTCGCTCCCAGCCCCTCCTCTGTCCTCACATGGCAGACTCCCCGGAATGTGCTGGGTTCAGATCCCCTCTTTGTATAAGAGCGCTGGTCACATCGGAGTTGGTGCACCTAACAACCTCATTTTAATGCGATTGCCTCTGTAAAGATCCTATTTCCAAATAAAATCGCATTCACAGGGCTTTTTTGGGTGGTGGGGTAGTATTTTCACATATACTTTGGGGGAACACAATTCAACCCATAACAGCAATGAGGAGCTGAAGTTTCTATTTTATTTTAAACTAGAGGCCCAGTGCATGAAATTCGTGCATGGGGGTGGTGGTGGAGGGGTGTCCCTGAGCTCAGCCTACACCCTCTCCAATCTGGGATCCCTCTCACAATCCAGGACTGCTAGCTCCCAACTGCTCACCTACCTGCCAGCCTGATCACCCCCTAACCACTCCCCTGCCAGCCTGATCGATGCCTAACTGCTCCCCTGCCAGCCTGATTGCCCTGAAGGTTTAGTCACCCCTAACTGCCCTCCCTTGCCAACCTGGTCGCCCCTAACTGTCCTCACTTGCAGGCCTGGTCACCCCCAACTGCCCTCCCCTGCTTACCTGGTAACCCCTAACTGTCTTCCCTTGCCAGTCTGGTTGCCCCTAACTGCCTTCCCCTGCAGGCCTGGTCCCCGCCCCCCCCAACTGCCCTCTCTTGCTGGCCAGATTGCCTACAACTGCCCTCCCCTGCAGGCCATCTTGTGGTGGCCATCTTGTGTCCACATGGGAGTGGACATCTTGTGTGTTGGAATGACAGTCAATTTGCATATTACTCTTTTATTAGATAGTATACAAATGACCACATGTGGCTACTGACTGACTCCAGGACCACATAGCTACAGACTGTGGAGGGAGAGTTTGGAGAATTCAGCATTTTGGTTCGGAGCCACCCTGTCCAAGCAGGTGTTGTCTGCTTGCCCCAATGAGGCTTCCTCCCGCTAGCCCTGAGGACTGGGAGGCAGGAGGGACACCTCCCGCCTCTGGCAGGTGCGGAGCAAGGACTGGCACTCTGTTGTACGTTGTGACTTAGTTGGCACAGCAAGGGCTGCTCTCGTTCTTTGTGGCTCGGATTCCCGGGCAGGCAGATTGGGTTCTGCAGAGATGTTTAGTTTCTAAATGGGCAAGACAAGTGATGAGGATCAGCTGGGCTGGGCTGGGCACAAAGCCGACTGCTCCTGGGTGGGGGAAACGGTGTGGAGAGTGAGGAACAAGGGCCTGGCCACACAGGGAAGCCGCCATCAGGCCTCTCCTTGTCTGTGGGACCAGGACAGTCTCAGGCTCTCCAGAACCCAGGCAGTTGGCTCTCACAGTGGGTCCCAGACCAGCTCATCACCTGGAAATTGTTAGAAATGCAGAGCCCGGGCCTCTGCCCCAGCCACTTCATCTCCAGGATGAGGCCCAGAGCCTGCCTGCTCACAGGGATCTCATTCTTCTTACCTTCTGCAGCCGGTTCTCACTAACCTGCGTGAGGGTCGCTGAGAAAGAGAAGCTGGGTTACCACGGATTCCCTGTGTCTAACCTGCGTGCGGAGAGCAGATCCGGATTCTGTGGGTCTGGGTAGGACCTGGCGTCTGCATGTCTGACAAGCTCCCGGGATCCATCCAGTCCCTGGGCTCTAGACATCCAGATCCCTAAGGCCTGGGCCTCTTCTCACGGTTTCCAACACCTAGAACGGAGCCCTGCAAACAATGTGTCTCATCCAGACTACATAAAATATTTGGGTTCCAGGGGGCAGCTCCTATCCCCTTTGTGGGGGAAGAAACCATTTTGCAATGACTTATTCAACGACCTCTTTCCTACTGAACATGAAGACAGAAGCCACGTTGCTCGGAACAGCATTGCGAGGTTCCAGTGGGACTATTTCATTCATCTTGGATGCAGCAAGCGCTGGCAGGCACCGCCGTCTCCCACGGAGGCACGCTGTTGTTGCAACTGGGGGCACTGACTCGGGGCAGTCTGTGGCCGCAGGCCCACCCCCCCCTCCACACCCTCTGGCTCCCCCACCCCCAGCTTCCCGGTTTACCTTCTTCTCATCGTTCCCAGAGTCCAGCCTCTGCCCGGAGCACCCCCACCCGGTGCCTCAGTGCTGTGCTCCACGCTGTGCTGGCTCCTATCTCACCGGCTTCATTTATTTATGAGCACCTTTCCTTCCTCCGAGAGAGATTGATGCATACTTAATCAGATGCTTCCTCGCACTGCAGCAGCTTAATGGGCTCATATATTTCTTTCTGTCTCCTCGGCCCACCCCATTGTCCCTTATCCTGAGCACGGACTCTGTGTCTTATGCCTTTTAAAAAAGAATTATGCTGTTATTGACTTCAGAGAGAGAAAGGGAGAGGAATAGAGAGACCGAGACATCAGTGAGAGGGAAACACCACCCGGCTGCCTCGTGCATGGCGCCGACTGTGGGTCGAGCCCACAACGTGCATGTATGTGCCCTGACTGGGAATTGAACTGGTGACCTCTTAGTTCGTGGGTCAGCACTCAATCACTGAGCCAGGCCGGCCAAGCTCATGCCTTTTTATATCCCCTCCAAACAGATCAGTGTGCACTGGTACCTAGTAAATACTTAGGGTCCTACTAGTAATTTAAAGCAAAAATACTCTGAAAATCCCCTTTGCTGTTTCTTAGTAAAAAAATAAACATCTCTAGCAGGAAGGAACCTCCTTATACCGCCTCTTCCATGATGGAGCTTAAAGAGAAAGGATTCCCTGTCACTCCCCATGAATCCGGGCACCGCCAGCCAACCCCCCCCTCCCCAATGCCCGTGGTAACCCCACCTTCTCTTTCTCAGCGAGGGGCTGAGACCACCACCTGGACCATAACCACACAGGCATCCGGCCAGCCTGGCAGCCTTTCCCGCTGGGCCTGGGTCGGCTGCAGCCGGGAGGAAGGCAGCCTTCTCTTGGGGGACTTCCACCAGCCACCAGGCAGGACCCTTCCAGGCGTCACTGGAATGTTCACTTGGTGCCGCAGGATCTAGGCTGCACGGTGGAGCTTTCACGGCTCCCAGGGGAAGGAGTAGGGGAGCAGGAGTGGCCACAGCGAAGGCCCACTGTGCGCTGACCACTTCAGGCTGTGGGGTTCCCTGCACGCAGCCCCAGGGGTCCCCCGGCTGCTGCTCTCCTAGAGGCCGTCCTCATGCCGGCTCCTCACGGCGGCCCTCCCCAGCACAAGGCACATCTGTCCCTCCCAACCGACCCAGACGTGACGGACACCTGCCCTCTGCACTGCCTCAGCCAGACGCGCAGAGGGCAGGGCCCGCGCCTTGTCTGTGCACAAAGAGGCTGTGGCAGGTGAGCCAGAGGGAGGGGCTGCGCCTGCAGGCAGCAGCAGTGGGACCAGAGGCCTGGGGAGCCCCTGCCTGGGCGCCAGCGGCGGCTCTGGCCCTTCCCAGCGGAGGACTGGTCGGCTCCGGGACAAGCTATGGGCTGGCTCCTTCCTCACTTTCCCCCAGGCTGCCCCTGCCCTCCCTTCTGCCACCCGGCTTGACCCATCGGAGAGGGGGCTTTGCCCAGCCCTGCCCGCCCCTGGCTCTCTAACCGTTTTTGAAAGTTTGACAGTGACAGTTGGCAGGTTGGGGGAGGGGCTTCTTGTGACCTTTCGTAAGTGATGGCCCTCAGGGGACCCAGGCCTGCAGAGCCGACCACTGCACCGTGCGGGGGGCCTAGCTTTGTCCCCTCGAACCCCCACTTTCCCACCTGCGCCCGGCCAGCAGAGCAGCCACACGTGGCGGTGGGAGGCCCAGACGGGCTGTGGTTCTCTCTGAGCGTCGTTAGCCATGGCTGAGGCTCAGAGCCCCGCTCCGACGGGGAGGGACAGGAGCAGGGAAGGAGGGGGCCTCTGAGGAGCTGGGGCCGGGGGTACACAGAGTGGGGCCCACCTTTTCCACCAGACGAACCGCAGGGATGAGCACCGGGCAGGCAGTGCCTGCTGCTCCCGCGTGTTTGCCTGGGACTGGGGCCACCAGGGCGGGACGCGCAGGTGAACGGCAGGTGCCCTGCAGGCTGGGCGCGGGGCCCGGCCCCAGGACCAGGTGCTGAGGTTCCCCGCCGCCTGGTGGGGGCGGCCTCGCAGGGGTCAGGATGGCTGCCCGGAGGCCGAGGAGAAGCCAGCAGCCCTGGCGGCAGTGGGCCTGCCGAGTACGTGGAAGGGCGGGCTGTGCCCACCAAGGCACGCTCAGCCCGGCACAGCGTCCGGCTCAGCCAGCACCCAGGCGCCGGCGAGCTCCCGGACCGAATCCGCAGCTGGCGGGTCCCAGGGCCCGGGCCTGTCCCCTCCCAGGAATCCGGGCGGAGGCGGCGGCCGCAGCCCCCGGGGGGGTTGGTAGATGTTTGCCCGGTGGCTTTGGCGAGGAAGGAAGGCTGAAGAGAAGGTGGAGGTGACCGACGGTGCTGCTGGCTCCCGTCAGGGGGGCAGGCTGAGGGAGGCACGGCGAGCAGGTGACTGCTGTCATTTACACAACAGTCACCGGGCTGTGCCGGCCCAGGCGCGGGGCCGGGATCACACCCCGTATGTCACCGCGGCCTCGCCGGGCGTCATGTAAATGTCACATTACCCTTGGCAAGCCTCTCCGACAGCACGGAAACTTGGCTTCGGAAAGGCAAGGAATGTGCAACACCTCCCGGCTCCCTCCCGCCCCCCAGGCCTGGTGACCCGCTCAGCCTCCCGAGCCCTCGGCTGGCCTCCCACCCCCCACCCTCCACCCCGCGCCCGGGAGAGGGGCAGGCCGTGGCACCGGCTGAGAGGGATGGGTGCTGGCCAAGGGGGACAGAGGGCGTCCCCAGGAGTCTGAGTGGCCTGGGCACCAAACCCCTGGCTCCTCTTGGCCCGGTGGCTGCAGGGAGCAGTGGGAGGAGAAGCAGCCGGGCAAAGCGGGAGGGAACTGTGAAAGGAAGCTCTGTCGCCCAGCCATAGGAGGGAGTATTGTTCGGCCTTAAAAGGGAATGGATTCCGACACACACCCCAGTGTGGATGGACCTTGAGGGCGTTATGCCAAGTGAAAGGAGACCGACACAAAAGGACAGACACTGTGACTCCATTTCTGTGAGGTCCCGGCCGTCAGATTCCAGAGGCTGGGCTGCGGGGTGCCAGGGGCCGGGAGGGGGAACAGGGAGAGATGAGACGTTCTGGAAAGGACGGGGGTGTGGGTGTACGGAGTGGCGCTGAGCTGTGCACTTAGCGTGGAGAAGAGGGTCACAGGTATGTTCTGTGCGGCTTCCCACTTTGGGAGCCGAGGTTCCCCGCGTCCTGGCGGAGGCAGGCACGCAGGAGCTAGAGCACCAAGCAAAACAGCGTGCATTGCCCTGGTGCTGTGAGATAGGGAGAGCACTGCCCGTGCCATGGCACCGACCCCTCCCCTGCTGGCCCAGCTGCCCGGGCAAAACGGGCAAGGGAGCCCCAGGGAGGGAGCCAGTCAGAAGGCGGGTCTTCCCTCTCAGAAGCCACTTGCGGGGCCTCACCCTTGCCCCTTTGCTCTGGAACCCCCGGGTGCCCCGGCCCCTGCCCTGCCGCTGGGCAGCTGGATGTGGGGCGGGGGGGGGGGGGGGGGCGGCAGCTCTGTGTGTGCTCAGACCTACCCCAGGCCCCGTGGGAGGCTCCCTGACGGGCCCAAGGCCATGGTCGGGTGAGTCTGTCTGCAGGGACCTCCTTCCCTTTTCCCGGCCTGACTTTTGAGCTCCTGGCACATCTCTCCCTTTCCTCGGGGGGGGGTTGGGGGGGGGCCCAGGCTGCCTGAGCCTCAGGCCTGCGGAGCCAAGACCTCACTCCTGTTCCGGCTCAGCGGTGCTGGCTCCCGGCGGGCTCCTGAGATGACCTCTGGGCCTGAGGGCGGGGAAGCCAGTTGCTATTTTTGTTAAGCAGGTCGAGAGCCCAGAGCGAGGAGACTCAGGCCCGGCCCTCCGTGCTCACGGCCGGTTAGCCAGGCCACACAGGCAGCCCAGGCTCGCCTTAGAGCACTCTGCGAAGCCAGGGCTATTGGCACAGAGTTTACAGACGGTAAAGTCGCCCATGTTAGCATCCTTTTGACAAACATATTTATCATCCCCCCAAAATGTAATTCCTTCCCGCTCCTCATAGTCAGCCCTTGGCAGCCTATGGTTTTCCTGTCCCCGGACATTGGCTTTTCTGAGAATGTCATGTAAATGGACAAATGTCGCGCTCAGCCTTGGGGTCTGGCTTCTTGCCCTGAGCACAAAGCCTTTGAGATTCCCACCTGGGCTGTTGCACCTGAGCTTCTTTCCCCGTCACTACTGAGCACTCTCTCCTGGACAGACGTTTGCTCATTAACTCACCAGCCCAGGGTGGTGGCACCTATTCGCGAAGCCACTGCAAACATCTGCACCAGGCTTCCTGGGAAGGTTCCTTCCTTCCTCCAATGGGCGGCATTGCCGGGTAATGTATGTTTAACTTCAGAGAAACAGTAACACCATTCCCAAACCTGCTGTTCCACTTGACACTTTCATCGGCAATGTGTGAGAGTTCTGCGCTCCGCGTCCTCGCCGGCACTGGTATTGTCAGCTTCTGACATTTTAGCTGGCCTAACAGGTGGGGTGCAGTATCTCACTGTGGTTTTAATTTGCATTTCCCTCATAACACGTGGAGCGTCTTCTCATGTATTGCCATCGGCACACCCTCTCTGGCGAAATATCCATTTCACCTTCTGTCCACTTGTCTTATTGAATTGCTTGTTCTCTCATTCCCGAGTTTTTAAAAGTGCTGATATATTCTGGAGATGAGTGCTTTATCACGTATGTGTTTTGCAACTATTTTCTCGCCATCACTTGTCACTCTTCATTTTCTTCACAGTATCTTTTGAAGGCCTTAGTTTTTTTGAAATTCGATTTTTCCATTTGTGCTTCTGTGGACGGTGCTTGCTGAGCACTTCGTTGGACAAAGCGTGTGCCTCATAGGCACGGCGCCGGGGCCCTGGCGGGGAGTGTGTGCCTGGCCCCCGCCCGGACGGGGAGGCTCGGTGCCCCCAAATCACAGAGGAGGCAGGACGAGGAGCACAGAGGTGGCTGCAGCGTGCTGTAACGTTATATATATCCCTGTGTGTGCCGGGCTCGGGCCGCGGGAATAATTAGCTGTAGAAACCGGAGCAGGTTTATGAAAGTCGGAGTTAGCCAAGGGTAAATGCCGAAGGTGTGGGGTGAATCAGAGGCAAACAGGAGGAACCCCGCTCTCCGAGCACTGCATTCCGAGGGCGTTGCTCACACTCGGTTCTGGAAACCCAGGGCGGGAGCCCAGAGGGGAAATTACATTCCACGAGGCGGAGGGTGCTAACTGTGTACTACTGAGTCCGGAGCAATCTGCTTCTCCCAGCGACGCCCCTTCTCGATGTCACAGGGGAACTGCTGCTGGGACCAGCTGCAGCAAGTGGCCAAAGGGATTCGGCGACAGCAGTGTGCCATGTGGGAGGCAGGGTTATCACAGAGCCTGTGAGGTATTTGGGGGCGGGGCCCTTCAAACCCTAAAATTATGCTAATGGGGCTGCCTTCCCCCTGCACATAAAACACTCAGGCAGTGGAGGTCACTGTAGGTCAGAGGCTGAAGGAAGGGGTTCTGGGCTCCCCAGAAAGACGACTCCGTCCCCGTTTTTTCTGGCAGAGCTGTCGCCTCTCCCACAGCACCGGGAGGCGTCCGGGTCTGAGGCTGTCATCCTGCATGTCCCTGGGGGGGCGGGGGGGGGCGGCCCAGGCACACGGGCGCCGGGGCAGAGGCCAGCTCGGCGCCTTCCTGGCCCCGGGCCGCCCTGGCATCGCTGCACCCCGTCCCGTCTCCCAGCACCTCACACCCAAAGGCGGGTGATGTCAGGTGATGTGTTGAGTCAACAGACCCACGGGAGAGCCCTGGTCGGAGGCCCGTGGCAGCTGGCTGCGGCCGGCACCTGGGAAGGGAATGCGGGCCTGGCTGCCAGCCACCACCTGGCCTGCAGGGCCCGGCCGCGGCCCCAGCCCCGCCGCCTCCTCCGGTTCCCAGGGTGGAGGTGTGGACACTGTGCTCCCGGGCCCACTGGGGGGGCGGGGGGAGAACAGGAATCTGAGGGCCAGAGACTGCACATGGGAAAGGCCCAGGGCACAGCGGGGAGCCCGAGGCCCAGCCCTTCCTGCAGGTGGCATGCTCCATCGGCAAGATTCTCGGGGCTCAGGTCGCCCACATCGGGAAGCAAAGAAAAAGTCACGGGGTGACATCACCTCTCAGGAAGCGCCCCCGGACCTCCTGTGAGCAGGCCCAGGGCAGCGGGCCCGGCCTTCCCTCCTCAGCACGTGGCCCCCCGCAGGCTCCGTGCTCCTCTGGGCCCTCCGCGTGGATACAGCCGTGGTGGAAGCCGGCTCCGTGTGAGACTGCAGCCTGTGGGAGTGAGCACGATGAGGAGGCTCTTAAAACCTGGCCTTTGGGGAGTTGGAACTGCCCTGAGGTGGTTTCAGAGAGAGAGAGAGAGAGAGAGAGAGAGAGAAGTTTGTGTATGCATGCATCCTTCATGGATCTCACCCGCTTATCAAAGGGTCTTGGGACCCACAGACATTGACGGGTCACATCCTTCCCAGTTTCTGGGGGATTCCCAGTGGCAGGATAATACGCAGGTGAGGGGCCCGGAATTCCAGGGGGCGCTGAGGCAGAGCGGTGAAGGAGGGGGCCCAGCGGGAGATCCCCAGTCTTGGCCCCGCCCCACCTCAGCAGGTTAATCACAGGCTCCCTCAAACAGACCTGCGACGGCCTGACAGCGCTGCCCGTTGCACCGGACAGGCCGGCTCTGCAGGAACGGTCTGCCGAGCGACGCCGTGCGAAACCGGCACCACGGGGACACCAGCTCGGGAGACTTGCTCGAACTCGCATAGAAACCTGGTCCTGACCCAAGCGTGTGGATGAGCCGGGTAGGGCCCGGGGGTGGAGGGGGTGGGAGTGGGGGGGCTCTTGCCCTAAATATTCTGGACTCACCTGTGGACAGCTCGACAAACCGTCCCCAGCCCACCGGGCACCTTGGCATGGAACTCTGCCCTCCTAGTGGATCCCTGTGCTGCCCGTGTCCCCACGGGAGATGAGTCACCACACTGACCCTAGTCGCCTGAACTCCTCCTCCTCTGCCAGACCCAGCCATGCCGGGTCATGGCCATCCACTCCCCTCACCCGGTGCCGCCTGCGGCCAGCGAGATGCCTGCCAGGTCAGGCCAGGGAGAGCCCCAATGCCCCCTCCCCGTGACTTCAGGCCCCTGCTTCCCCCGGGGTGCCCCAGCCACACTCCTGGCTGTGGAGGTGGGTCACCCAGGCCCGCCTCTGGTCTTGCTGATGCTCTTGGGCCTGACACCCCCTCTCGGGGGCTGCAGTCTTTCTCTGTAACGTGGGGTCGTGGGTGTGTGTCCACGAAGGTCACTCGCGGATCGGACTCCTTGGCGGGGCCGCCTGGTTCTGCCCCGGGGGGCACATTCACCTGGACGGCGCCAGAGGACACCTGTGGCTTTGTGATCCCACAAAGAGCATCATGACCAGCGGGGCTGCCTGACAACTTCCCCTTCACCGGAGAACCCTGAGCACATGGTTCTTCAGAAACGGTTTTATGTGAGAAATGGATTGTTCTGGAATCTCTCTCTCACAAAGCAACCGAAGGTTGCCCTGCTGCTGTGGCTAAGTGGTTGGAGCATCGTCCCATGCACCGGAAGGCCTCGGTTCCACTCCCAGTCAGGGCGTGTGCCCAGGCCGTGGGTTCAGTCCCCAGTCGGCTCGTGTAGGAGGCAACCAGTCCATGTTTCACTCTCACATTGATATCTCCCTCCCCCCTCTCTCTCTCTCTTTCTCTCTCTCCCTATTCCTCTCTCTCTAAAAATCAATTTTTAAAAAATATATTTTATTGATTTTTTACAGAGAGGAAGGGAGAGGGATAGAGAATTAGAAACATCAATGGGGATGTGGCTGCAACCAAGGTATATGCCCTTGACCGGAATTGAACCTGGGACCATTGCGTCCACAGACTGACACTCTATCCACTGAGCCAAAGCAGTTAGCACAAAAAATAAATTTAAAAATATATATATATTTTTTTTTTTAAAAAAAAGAAGCCACTGAAGGCTTTTCCTCTCCTCCCCTCCCGAAGGATTGTCTCTAACAAAGCCGGCCGAAACCGGTTTGGCTGAGTGAAGAGAGTGTTGGTCTGTGGACTGAAAAGTCCCGGGTTCGATTCCTGTCAAGGGCATGTACCTTGGTTGCAGGCACATCCCCAGTGGGGGGTGTGCAAGAGGCAGCTGATTGATGTTTCTCTCTCATCGATGTTTCTAACTCTCTATCCCTCTCTCTTCCTCTCTGTGAAAAATCAATAAAATATATTTTTAAAAGAAAAATTGTACCTATTGTTGTTGCCAGGTTGGCAACAATATAATAAAAATAAATAAATTTTAAAAAACATACAAAGCTCTTACCGCCAGCTCTAGTGAGGAACAAGGTCACATGGGGTCCCTGAAGCAGAGCCCAGGACCCAGACAGGCAGGGGGAGGGCTCTTCCTGAGACCAGGGTCCCCCAGAGGCTGGTCCCCGCTGCGGGGGCTGACGGAAAGTGAGCCCCGCCGAGGTCTGTTGCATCCTTGCACAGACCCGCCTGCGTGCCAGAGCCAGCCCCGAATGGCTGGACACAGAAAGCCCGTAAAAACGGTGTTTTTCCTGGATTCCTTCCAGAAGACGGAGGCCTTAGGAAATGTCCGGCGAGAAGCTCGGTTTGTTTGCTTTTAAAGACTTTTTCACCCTCGCATTTCCATCGTGCTGCGACTCCCAAGGTGACTCCCACATCCCCGGCATAGTTGGAATAGTTTGAATCCTGAAAGCTTGTGGAGCAGATTGTTCAAGAGTGGGCAGAGGGTGGGGTGGGAACCTGGTGGAGGAGAGCAATGGAGCGGGGGGGGGGGGGGGGGGGGAAGGAACATTTGTAATAATATGAACAATAAAAATTTATTTTTTTAAAAAGAAAGAGTTGCTAAGCAGAACTTGCAGTCTGGAAACCTTACTCCAGTCAATACACGGATTGAGAGTCAGCTCTGGTACGGCCGTTACCAATGCTGATGGGTTGTAACACCATCTAGACCAGCCCTGAGTCAGGCGACAAGAGGCTCCACCCCTGAGAGTGAGGGGTCCTTGTGGGGTGGAGCGGGGCGGGGGGGGGGGGGGAGCAGGACAATATCCAATATCTTTCCAGAGATGGGCAATCTTTTGGAAACCAAGCCTCCAGGCAGCAGGGACTCGTGGCGTCTTTGTGAACCCGGTGTCCAGGGACCAGGCCTCACGCAGGGAGGAGCAGCAGCTAGCCAGGCACAGGGAAAGCTGCGACAGAAGGTTACAGACTGAAGCAGCAAATTAGTCCTTGAGAAAAGGCATCCTTAGCAAAACAGTGTGTGGTGGGCAGTTCCATCGTGTTTCTGGTATTGCCCGGGACTTTCTTTCCCTTCTTTATATGTATACTAGAGGCCCGGTGCACTAAATTCATGCATGGGTAGGGTCCCTAGGCCTGGCCAGCGATCAGGGCCGATCAGAGCCTTCTGGCTGCTGGCCAGGGCCTTCCTTCATTCTGCACCCTAATGGTCAGTGCATGTCATAGCGAGCAATCAAACTTCCGGTCTCCTGGTCGAACTCCCAAGGGGACAATCTGCATATTAATTTTCATGGATATATAGATAGATAATTTATTGGGATAACTTTGGTCAACATGAACATATAGGTTTTAGGTGCGGGTTTCTATGTTACAAGGTCTGTGTGTTGCACCGTGTATCCACCACCCCAAGTCAATTCTTCTCCTGTCTCCTTATAGGACCCCTTCTCCGCACACTCCCTCCCCTCTGGCAGCCATCAACCACACTGCTGTTTGCATTCACACATTTCAGGTTTACATCCCACATGTGAGTGAAATCATAAGGTTCTTAGCTTTTTCTCACTGACTTATTGCACTCAGCATAACGTTCTCAAGATCCATCCATGCTGTTACAAGTGGCGCTATTTTATTCCTTCTTATGGCTGAGTAGTATTCCATCATATTTATGTACCACATCTTCTTTATCCAGTCCTCTATCGGGGGATGCTTTGGTTGTCTCCATAATGCAGCAATGAACATAGGGGTGCATATATCTTTGCGAATACGTGATTTTGAGGTTTTAGAGCGGATACCCAGGAGAGGAATTGTTGGGTCATATGGTAGCTCTATTCTCAATTGTTTGAGGAATGGCCAGACTGCTTTCCATTGTGGCTGTACCAGTCTACATTCCCACAGCCTCTCCAACATTTGTTATTGCTTATCTTGTTGATAATGGCCACTCTCACTGGTGTAAGGTGGTAGCGCATTGTAGTTCTGATTTGCATTTCCCTGATTGCCAGTGAGGTTGAACATCTTTTCATGTACCTATTGGCTGTTCGCATGTCTTCTTGGGAGAGGTGTGTTTTCATGTCCTCTGCCCACTTTTTGATTGTGCTGTTAGTTTGTTTGGTGTTGGGTTTTATGAGTTCTTTATATGTTTTGGAAATTAAACCTTTGTTGGAGCTTCTGCTTGCAAATATCTCCCATTTGGTCAGCTGCCTGCTTGTTTTGTTGTCAGTTTATCTTGCTGTGCAGAAGCTTTTCAGTTTGTAGTACCATTCATTTATTGTTGTCTTCACTTGCCTTTGGCATCAAGTTCAAAAATGTTCTCTATGACCAAGGTCTCTAAGTTTGGTACCTATGTATTCTTTTATGTAACTTATTACTTCAGATCTTATTATATTTAGGTCTTTGATCCATTTTGAATTAATTTGTGTACATGGAGGCAAACTGTAATCCAGATTCATTCATTTGCATGTGGCTTCCCAGTTTTCCCAGCACCATTTATTGAAGACTATCTTTACTCCATTGTATGTTTCTGGCTCTTTTGTCGAGAATTATCTGTCTATATACATGTGGTTTTATAGCTGGGCTGTCTATTCTGTTCCATGGATCTGCGTGTCTGTTTCTCTGCCAATACCATGCTGTTTTGATTATTGTAGTTCTGTAGTATAATCTGAAGTCAGATAGTGTGATACCTTCAGCTTCGCTCTTTTTTCTCAGCATTGCTTTGGGTATTTGGGGTCTTCTGTGTTTCCATACAAATCTGATGATTCCTCATTCTATTTCTTTAAAAAATGACATTGGATTTTGATGGGGATTACATTAAATTTGTATGTTGCTTTGGATAATATGGCCATCTTAACTGTAGGTCTCTCTTTGCCACATGGCTCCTTGGCAGCAGGATCTCTGCTCCTCCTCGGCTGTGCACTGTTGCTTGACCCACCTGCCTGTGCCACCATCCCCTCTGACCCTCTGCACCATTCCTCCCAAGTTAGGAACAGCACAGGGCCCCTGGGTCCTTGGCCAGCATTTGTTTTTAAAACTGCATATAAGTAAACCCCTCCTTCTGTCAACTGAAAAGCTGCTTTTCTATACCTGTGCCTCTTGGAACAATGGTTTACAAGGGCGTTTTGAAATCAGAAACAAAATGAACTTTTCCTCCTTTCTTATTGTTTTAGACCATGTGCACGGACAAGGCTGGCCCTGCCCAGCGGGGTGTAGGGAGAGGAGGAGTGTGTGTATGTGCACACCACAGGGCCCTCCGGTCTACCTGGCTCATGTCACCAAGGCCAGGGGTTGGCGACCCCTCAGGCCAGGCTCACATTCCTCCCTCCGCTCCCTCTTCTCCCTGCCCAACCCTCCCCTTCTCTCCAGATGCAGCTCGTGCCAGCACAGCCTGTGAAATCACCGGCTCCTGGCTCCCTGGTGTCTGGGGCCACTTGCCTGGTGTCTTGTGTGGCTGCCAGGAGCTGGTTCTGCTCCCGCACTGAGCCCATTCACTCGGCCTGGCTGCTGCCCATGAAGAACCAAAGGCATTGTCCCTCTCAGAGGCGACAGCCGTCCTGAACAACGTCTTTAGGAACCAGAGAGGGAGGGAAAGCCTTCCCAGGAGAGCACAATGGGGAACCTGTCCATTCTGGGGCCCATCGGGAAGGCCCCTCGCTGGGGAGATCTGCTTCCTTTGCCCAGAGAGGAGGCAGGCCTCCCCATGTCTCCGGGAGTTTCCCGCCCGCCAGCCTGAACTCCAGTGTCCCGACTCCACACCGAATCCTTCAGCCAGGATTAGACACGGATAATCTGAAGTCTGGTAGCGATTAGAGGCTGAGGATAAGGCTTTGCTCTTCTCTGGGCGCCTCCTGCCTGGGCGACCTGCACTTGACTCTCTACACTTGGCCGTGTCACCTTCCCGGCTGATGCTGGAGAGAAGCACCCACCCCCGGGGAGGCCCATCCTGCTGCCCATCCCCCATGGCGGGAAGCCCACCCTCTCCTCCCTGCACCCATCATATCCCCAAGGGTGGTGTGCAGTTGGTGTGCTTTCTCTGGGCGATGTCCGTGTTTAATCCTGGCTAACGGACTTGGCATGGGGAGTCAGGACACTCAGTTCCGGTGTGACCTCTGCCATTTACCCCTGAATGACCAGGATGAGTCACCTCTCCAGCCCCCATTTCCTCATCCGAAAAGCGGTGTAAACCTGCCGTCCCTCCCCTGCAGCGGCTCCGAGGAGCCCGTGGAGCAGCGTGTGAGACCTGGCACACCGCAGGGCGCTCCGCAGAGCCACCCTCTGAGGCTGTTCAGGTAGTGGTGACAAGGGGGCGTGGTTTTGGTTCCGGAAGGTTCTTCCCCTGTACCTAAATACCACACTCCTGATTCACACGTCATTTACCTTGTCCCTCCCTCACGCTCCCCTCCGCTGCGGCCACAAAGGCCACCCGCTCTGGGAGGGGAGCGGAGAGGAGGCAGGAAGGCCGGGGCGTCAGGGAAGCATCTTCTGAGCTTGGAAAGGTGTCAGGGAGGGAGGTTCTGAGGGCGGCGAGGAATCCTCTGTTCCACCTGGAACAGCCTGTTCCCTCCCCCGAGGAAAACCCGCTCATCTTCTCCGCAGCCGCACCCAGCAAGGTTCTGTCGGGCTGTGCTCTGAGCACCCAGCTTCTCTGCGTCCTCAGTTGGTCTCGTTGGGGTCGGGATCCTGGCAGCTCTGCCTGGGGACAGCTGCTCGGAGGGGAGCCAGAGGAGCAGCCTCTGGGGTGGGCAGGCTGGCCGCTGAGCCCAGGTCTGTAACTGTTTGCACTTGAGATGTTGGCATTGTGCCGCTATGAGTGGTCCCTGCAGGATGCTGGGGGGGGAGGGGAGGCTGTCGCGGAGCAGGAGGGAGCCTGTCCTGGGAGCATGCGCTCTGTGCACAGGAAGCCCAGACCCCACCCTCCAAGTCCTTGGTCTCCTCCGGGGACAGACCAGCAGGGCGCTGGGGCTGGCAGGGCAGCGGGCTCCTGCTTCCTCCCACTCAGCCAGCCTCCTGCTCAGAAGCAGAATGGCAGCCTGCACACAGTAATTTTCTGAACAGATAGCATAGAAGTTGAAAAGCAGAAAAGGGCCTGCGACAGAAGTCTCTCCTGCTGGCTGCTCGTGAGTCTGGTGACAGCGTTTCCAGATCCTTCAAGAGACACTCGGGGCGCATGCAGACAGGCAGAGTGCGTGCGTGCGTGCGTGAGAGAGAGAGAGAGAGAGAAAGAGAGAGATTCCATTTTTAGAAACTAGACGTGGTATCGTTCCATACAGATGGTGTGCGGTGTGCTTTTTTCACTCCCGCTCTCACAGAGATGAAAGGACTGAGGGGCTTCCCCGGTCCAAACACGCTGTGGGTGTGGCTGAGCCGGCGCGGTGAGCTTTCCCTGTGCTGGGCACCCTGCCTCCGGGTCTGTCCCTGTGCCGGGCACCCTGCCTCCGGGTCTGTCCCTGTGCCGGGCACCCTGCCTCCGGGTCTGTCCCTGTGCTGGGCACCCTGCCTCTGGGTGGGTGCTCTCCGAGGTGCCGGGTGCTCTCCGGAGCGCCGTTTGGCAGCCCACAGCTCCGTCTGCAGACGGGGCAGAGTGGAATGGCGAGGAATGCATGCGTTGGTGGTTCCGGTCCATCTTGCCAGAATGCCTCCGCAGAGCTGCGGATTTCCTCTGGGCCCGGGTCATCCTTCACGGGTGGTCTGAGCCAGAAAGCGAGGTCACTGGCCCAGAGGAGGGCTGGTTCGGATTGTGCCTCAAGTTAGATCGGACCTGGGTGCTCTTCGCTGTCACCCTGGGGTGCCAGCGCTCAGGGGGCAGCCCCCCTGAACATGAAGAACCAAGGCCCCCAGAGGGCACTGCCCTCGAGGCTCCTGCAGGCTGTTAGGATGTGGTTACCCCTGAACTGCCAGCATCCCAGCCTGCTCTATTCCGTCCTCCGTAGGATCTCCAGCCCGCCCCCACCCTCCGGAATGCCAAACAGCCCCCAGGAAAGCCTGTGTCCAGGGGCCAGAGCGAGAGTTAGGAGCGTGAACCATAACATTTTCTACTGGATGTGGCGCTGGGAACTAGCTCATCCTGGCATCACCGACAGCAGCCGGGCTGGTGCCCCTGTGAGGACTTGGCCACTGGAAGAATCACTGATGGACCCACACACACACACACACACACACACACACACACCCCGGGAGCCTGAGGCTAGGGAGGTTCGCAGTCCCCACAGTCACCAGCACAGCAGAGCCTTCTGGTCCGCAGACACCGCTCTGGCAGCCGGCCACGCTCTGAGCCGGGCTGGCATCTGCATTCCCCGCCCTTCTCTGGCGTCGCTGGGCAGCGTTGGTGCCATGACGCCGGGGCCTGGCCAGAGGAGGGCTGGGCCGGGGCCAGGGGCCTCCCGTGCTGTCCTGCTGCTGGACGCCGGTCCCCTGAGGCGCTGCCAGGCCATCAGCTTCTTCCTGCTCTTGGTCCTCACTCTCCCCCCGCCCCCTTCCCCTCTCGCATCCTCCCACCCCCTCCTCCCGCCGCCCTGCCGCCTCACCTCAGGCAGCCCTTGCTTCTCAAGACCTTTGGGGGCGGACCTCTGTGTCCAAAGCACCGGGGCTCTGTGGAGGCCCTCCGGTCGGAAGGTCGGAGACCCGCAGACGCGTGTGTGGAGCGTCCGGTGTCCGCTGCGCCCGCGGCCAGCTTGAGCTTGGGCGGAGGCTCCGGGTGTGACCTCGCGGGATGGGGCTCCTGGGAAAGGCACCCCTTTCACTGGTTACTTCCGAAACGGCCCCCTTGGAAACGCAGCCCACACTCTGGACATCAGAAGGAGAGGAGACGGAACGAAGCCTGAGCCTTCTCTCCCCCCCCCCACCTGCCACCCGCCTCCCTCCTCCTTTTCCCCCGGCCTCCAGCCTTCCCCCTCCCTCCGAGGCCCGGGCAGGCGGGGACCGGAGCGCACACCCTGCACGGTTGGGGTTGGGGTTGGACGCCTCCGGTGATGGCTGCCCCCCCACAGGCGGGGCTCCGGGGACTCGGGAGAGGGAGGCTCGGGGCCGAGGTCAGGAGCGGATGCAGCAGCGCGCGAGTGGAGGCCCCGGGGGAGTGAGGAGAGCACAGGAGGGACAGCGCCCAGGGCCTGGGGACGGGTCGGAGTGTGGCGCGGGCGGCACGGCTAGGAGACACGGCTGAGGCTTCGCGGCTGACCAGTCTGACCAGCGCTAGGTCAGAAGCAGCAGTGGCAGCCTTGGCCGTGTCCGGGGCATCTTTGCTTTTACTCACGTGACTTAAATAGTCTGACTAACACATTTAAAATAAAATGTTCATCCAGTTACCTAGGAGATGTGAGAGACCAGACCCAAATCCCGATGGTTTCTCTTGAGAACAAGGCAGTACCAGGAAGCATTCCTGCGTGACCGTGTCCTGGTCTTACCCTGGCAGGCGTGGGCTCTCCGGTGCGGGAGCTGGACTCGGAGGCCCGGGCCGGCAGGCGCCTCCTCGGAGCCGCGGGTCGAGTCCTTCCTGCCTCTCCCCCCTTCTGGCGGCTTGTGGACCCCTCACCCCAGGGTCTGCCTCTGGCACCCGCCGCCTTCTCCTCGGCCGTGCGACTCTGGTCCTCTCTTCTCACCCACCTCCTCCAGTCTGACCTCACCTTACCTTGATGGCGTCTGCAGAGACGCTATTTCCAAGTAAGGTCACGTTCGCAGGGACCGGGAGTTGGGGCGTCAGCCTGTCTCTTTAGGGGACACAGTTCAGCCCAGAACACTGATCTTATGCAGCACCAGCTCCAATTCATGCTGAGCCCCGGCTGCACAGGCCCCATCCCAGGGGACAGCCTCGCTCCTGGCGCGTTCACAGCCCCGTCTCCCCCTGCTTCCTCCCGCCCCTGGCCCTGACCCGTCGCTCTGCAAGGTCGGGTCCCCTGCTGCCTCCTCCCTGAAGCCCCCCAGCACCTCGCCGTGAATCCTCACCTGCGGACGGGGGGGGGGCAGGTTCGTGCTGTGTCCCGTCTGGTCCTTAGCGTCTGTTGGCATTGGCCTTTGTCCCTGTCCAATACCGGTGACTTCTCGCGTCTTATCCAGGCCGCCTGGTGCCTCGCCGTGCCTGGCACCCGCTCTGGGGGGAGGACAGGGCTCCAGAGGGGGGACAGGCTCCTACGGTGTTGGACTAAAGGGGAGAAAACAGTCTCCGACGACATATGTCCTAGGAAACTTCCACCCAGGCGAGCATTCTGACCCGGCAAGCGTCCCGAGGCAGGGCCGCCAGGACTCCAGCTGGGTGAAGGGTTTCTTAGGGGATGAGCCCGCGGTTTGCACAGGCCGGCCCCAGAAGTCAGTTAACCTCCTCATTCTTGCCTCTTGGAAGGATGTGGGCTCTTGGAAGTGGAGGAGCTTGCTCTGCTCCACCTTCCCTACCCACACCCACACCCACCCTCACCGCCACGCCCACCCCCAGACCTCTAACAGCCCTGTGTTGTTCCTCCCCAGCTTCCGGCCTCTCCTCCTCGCCATCGACGCCCACCCAGGTGGCCAAGCAGCACTCCTTCCCCCTCGAGTCCTACAAGCAGGAGCCTGAGCGACTGGAAAACCGCATCTATGCCTCGTCCTCCCCGGCGGACACGGGCCAGCGCTTCTGCCTGGCCTCCCACAGCCCGGCCCGGCCCCCCGCGGCATCCCCCGCTCACTACGCTCCCTCCAGAACCGTAAGCCGGGGCGCGGCCTGCCTGGGAGGCGGGGCCAGGCTGAGGGTGCCCCCTGAAGCCGGGCGCGGTTCCAGGCAGGTGGGGTACCGATCAGGAAGCACAGGCAGCGGGGGGGCCCGTGGGCCGGTGGGGGGCCCGTGACAAGTGGTAACACCTGGGACATGGCCGGAAACAGCTCTTTGTCCCGCCACTTCTTAAAAAAAAACAACACACGGTTTTGTTTGCATTTAGCTTGAGTGGGAGACTAAGGTGACACATTACAGGCCAAGCAGAAAGCAAATAAACACACAGCTTTTTTAAGTGGGAATTTGCTTCTAGAGTTTTCTGATGTCAGGAGTGCCGTTGTTGGAGTGGGGCAGCATGCTGAGGGGGCCTGCCTGGTGGGGGAGCAGTGTCTCCATTCCCTCCGAGGAGGAGGGCGAAGCTCCAGGAGGAGCCCTGTGCCCCACACGCCCTGCACGCGGGCGCGGGGACGCCGTCCCTCTGGCCTGCCCGGTCCGCGTTCCGCACGCAGATGCTCTGCATTCGGTCTGTGCTCGGCAAGGACGTAAGCCTCCTGTAAGAAGAATCTGTGCAGACAGCCCTGGTGCGGTTGTCTTTCCCTCCTGGGGCTGGTGGGACCCGGAGGCAAAGCTGGGGGCCTGATGGCAGCAGGAGGCCTGCTCGGCTCTGGACGCTGCCGGCCTGGCATCGGGTGCTGGGGCTCCGAGGTCTCTGGGGCTCGAGGTCTCTCCAGCTCCCGTGGCCCCAGGCGCTGCTCGGTTGGCAGCAGCATCACTCCGCCCTCTGCTCCCTCCCACGTGGCTTCTTCCCTCCTTGTCTGTCTGTCTTTGTCCGGATTTTCCTCTTCTTATAAGGACATCAGTCATATTGGACCAGCATGACCTCATCGTAACTTGATGACATCTCAATGCCTGACTTCCAAACGCAGTCACGGTCACAGGTGTGGGAGGTTAGGACTTCCACCTGGCTGCGGGGGTGTGTGTGTGTGTGTGTGTATGACCGTCCAGAACAGCTATCTGTGGGAGAAAGGAGATGTGCCGTCGTGCAGAGGACATCCTGTGACTCCTGTCCCTCGTGGCTGTTTCACTAGCTCTGTGCTCTGCAGGGAATTGTGTGTGTTAGGTGCGGAGGGAAAAGGCGAGCATTGCTCCCGGCCTCTAGGGCTGCAGGCTTGCGGGCAGGATGCGGCTGGGAGAGGTTAGGGAAAGGCAGAGGTATGTTGGTGAGTAAGTAGGGAAGCAGACAGTCTAGTTGTCCCTGCAGGAGGGGAAGTCACATCTGCCCAGGGCAGTGGAGGCTCCCGGGCAGAGGTGCCCGCTGACTGGGCCTGAGTCCCTGGTCGGTTTCAGGAAGGGACAGGTAGGGAGCCTTGTAGGGAAAAGTGAGCCACGGTGTGGGGCAGAAATGAGTGGGACGTGTAGTAGAGAGCTCTCATTCCGTCATTTATTTTCTCAGCAAATTCTTAGGAAGCTCCTGGGATGTGCCTGAAACAGGGCGATGGGTGACAAGGTGAGCCACCTCACCGGGCGGGGACAGAGCTGTTGTGTTCGCTTCATTAACAGCACAGTGTGCATTGGAGGGATCCGAGAGACAGCCAATCCCTCAGCGGCCGGAAGGAGCCTTAGTCCACCCGGGAGGTTCAGACCGGTGACGAGTGCAGGAGAACTGACAGGACCCGCGTGGCTGTTATGGGAGGAGCCCCGGCCCAGAGTCCCTGAGCGGAGGAGCCGTCCGCAGCGGCAGGACATGTCTGTTCCTTCCTCAGGGGGAGCAGGAGCCAGCCTGCGTTTTAGGGTGATCCCTCCGGGCTGGGCGTGGAGTCAGATTGGGTTTGGGTGCCTCCGGAGCTCAGGTGAGACGCAGCGGGAAATGAGGCAGGTCAGGGGGCGGCTGAAGCGGGAAGAAGTGGACTAGAGTTGGAAAGACAGAGCTGTTTCAGAGGCTGCCTGGAAGGGACTTGGAAGGTGGTGATTGGTTCATTGCAGAGGAAAGAGCGCCGAAGCAAAGGAGGGTCCCTGAGGTCTTACCTTGGGAAACCGGATGGGTGTCTTGCATTTTCTGGTGTAGGGAAGAGAACAGGAAGAGGAATGGGCTGTCTGTGTGCATATGTGATGTGCATGTCTGTACATGTGTGTGTGTGTAGGTGGTAGAGGTACAATAAGGTGTCTGGGACACTCAAGAGAGGTGTTCAAAGAGCAATTGGCTGTGTGCATCTGGAGCTAATTATTTTTTAAAATATATTTTTATTGATTTCAGAGAGGAAGGGAGAGAGGGAGATACAAACATCAGTGATGAGAGAGAATCATTGATTGGCTGCCTCCTCATACTTCCCACTGGGGATCAAGCCCACAACCCAGGCATGTGCCCCTGACTGGAACCAAACATGGGAACCTTCAGTCCACAGGCCGACGCTCTATCCACTGAGCCACACCAGCCAGGGCTGGAGCTAATTATTAACATTTGAACGTCATCAGACAGTGGTCATTTATGCCATCATAGCAGATGAAGTAATACAGAGGAATGTGTGGCAGGGGAAAGAAAGCCAGGAAAATGTATACATTCAAGGGACAAACAAAGGACAAGGATTCTGGGTTACCGGGAAAGCAGGCAAACAGAGCATCCTGGAAGCAAGGGGAGTGCATTTCCTTGTGCTTTGAGCCTCTGGAGAGTGTGCTGACACTCTTTCTTCCTCTCTGTCTCTCTCTATCTCCCTCTCCCTCTCTCCTTTCCCCTCTCTAAGATCAATTAAAAATAATAACTGGCACTTGTTTCTTCATGTATGTGGGGAGGTGATGTAGCTCAATGAATTCATGAACTTCGTTTTTTTTCTTAAACCTGACTCTTTCCACTAAATCAGTCTCCAAGATCCCTACTCTTCCCAGGATGACTATTTGGATGGAAATCACTAACCAATTTTTTGAGATTCTTATTTGGAATAATTGCCTTTTTTAAAAATAGGGAAGCACTTTAGAAATCTAAAAATATTTCAAACCACTTGACATTAAGGAGTAAATGCATGGCTTTGTTTTTATATTCCTGTCTCGCCATTTTAAATATCAAGTCACAACCTAATAAGGCCCGGTGTCAATGCTGTCTGCCCAGAAATGGCAAAGTAGCAGTCCCACACTCCGCTGCTCACAGCAGATTAGATATTTTAAAAATAGTTTGGGGGGATTCACACTGGGCCCAGGAGTGGGAGCGGTGGGGCTGGTGAGCGTGACAGCAGCGTAGACAAGTGCCGCCCGCGTGCGGAGGGACAGGCAGAGGCGCTGCTCTCCTCGCTGTCAGCCGAGGAATTATGACGGCATCCTCCCGGCTCCTGCGCTGCCGGAGGATGACTCGGGGATCGGGAAGAAGCAGAGCGCAGATCAGAGGCGTCCTTGTCGCAGAGCGTGGCCCGTTGGAGCAGGGGCCTGGGCTTAGGGTCTCGTCTATTCTGTTCCCTGGGGTAGATGATCTTCAAGGAAAGGAAGTTGGATCTTTCTGCCTCAAGATTTTATTACTTTTGTTAATCCTCACCTGAGGATATTTTTCTCCATTGATTTTAGAGTGGAAGAGAGAGGGGGGAAAGGAGGAAGGGAGAAAGGGAAGGAGGGAGGGAGGGGAGAGAAAGAGAATTAATGTGAAAGAGACACATCCACTGGTTGCCTCCTACATGCACCACAACCAGGGCTGGGAATTGAACCTGAACCCAGGTACGTGCCCTTGACTGGGAATCAAGCCTGTGACCTTTCAGTGCACAGGCTGACACTCTAACCTCTGAGAACACCGATCAGGGCTCAAGATTTTTTTTTAACTTGATAAATGCCCTCCCAGGAAATCATTGGTCCAACAGTTTCCCAAGATCTAGTCCTGTGCCCAGCACGGATCTGGGCTCTGGGTACTCAGTGAGAATGGAGATAATCCCGCCCCCGGGAGAGCCCCAGCAGGAGGGAAGGCCGGCAGGATCAGGACCCTGGAGGTGTCGAGGGGCCCCTCCCACCTCCTCACTTCCAGGTCACAGCTCACAGATGGGGATGTGCTTCTAAAGACCTGCAGGCCCCGGGGCCATGCGCTGGGCCTTGCTGGGATAACAGGGACACAGATGTGGGTAAAATGTCCATTTCCAGTGCTGAATCATTTGCTGTCTTGGTCGGTGGAGCCAACACTTCTTGTGGTTGAATCTGGAATGAGAACAGAGGCCACGTCGGGGTTCGTCTAGAGGAGTCCACCCGGAGGAGCAGCCTGCTCGCCTGGGAGAGGCAAAGGTGAAAACGCGGGTGTCCTAGCGCTGGGGCGGCCACAGGAGCTGACCCGCGTAATCTGCTCCAGCCCCTCTCCCGGGAGGAGACCGCACCGGTTACCCTTCCTCTCACTGGGGCTGGCGGTGTGAACGCCGTCACTGAGTGTGTAAGAGGCCGCACGTCTGTTCCAGGCGCTGATGGTGACTCTGATACGCTGGGGCCGGGGCCAGCTCGCAGAGCCGCTGAGTGAGTGCAGGATGACGGTGTGGACGGAGCACGCGGACAGCTTTATCAGGATGTGTGGTGTGAAGAGGAGCAGAGGGGGGTCCAGGGGCATTTCTCTTAAAAGATGGGCGGGGTGTGCGCTGATGAAAGGACTTACGGGGTCCTGAACCTTTGACCCCCCCTCCACCCACACCTCCATCCCAGAAGGATGGTGTTTACCTCTGAGGACTGTGGTGAGGCTCAAACAAGATAATCTGTGCGAAGTTACCCAAAGGCTCCATAGCCAGCAACACGAATGTCAAGATCGGAATCAAGGCGAGATCCATGTTCTTGGCATGGTCCCAGCCACCTCCAGATAAGCCTGCGCGTCTCGGCCTCTCCAGCACACACGTGTCCCCAATGCAGGGGTTGGCACGCTCGGGCCTGGGGGTCAGAACAGCTCACCGCCTGTGATGGGGATTAAAGTGTTATTGATACACGCCACACTCGTTCATTTCTGCACCCTCTCAGCCCGCTTTCCTGCTCCAACAGCACAGGGAGTGTTTGCATCAGAGATGGGATGGCCTGCAAATCCAAAAATACTTAATACCTGGCCAGCCCCTGACTCAGCGGTGACATCCAGTGAGTTGATAGGCCATCCCGTGCAGAGTGGCAGAATGAGACAGGGCCCAGAGAGGCAGGAGACAAGCAGCAGGGCTTTGCCCACTGGAGACGTGGAGCAGGGCCCACGGGGAGCCACAGGGAAGCAGCCAGCAGCCCTGTCCCAGAGGCTCAGGGATTCACTGGCCGTGAAGCTGGCCAAGCGGTAACTGGTTCCCAAGAGTGAGGCCCAGAGGCTGCGTATTGTCCCCACACTCAGAGCTTACCAAGTCCCACCGTCTGCTCTCCGCTGGCTGGAGCATTCAGAGCGATGTAAGTCTAAGGTGGAAGGCCCTTCTTCCCCTCCACCCCGTGTGAGGAGGGGATGGGCATCACTGACGCCCCCGCCTGCCCAGGCGATGGCAGAGGAGAGTTGGTCAGACTGGCCTTTCCACAGAGCCGTCGGGCCGGAGGCAGCTAGTGGTTGGAATTCACGGGGAAAGACGAAGCGAGAAGCCTAGTAAAGAAAATCCACACGGTCCCCTGAGGGATGACCGAGGGATGAACGAAGGCCACAGAGGGAAGCTCCAGAGGAAGGGGTTCCTGATGAGTGTACGTAAGAGACAAAACAGGCTGAAGCGCAGCCATGGGCCTGTGGGAGGAGTCTGTGTGAGACAGGACGGATGGCAGTGTCCTTACATGAGGAAGGGGTTGTAGTCTGGAGACAAATGACTCGTTCTCTCTTGCGCACACTTTCTTTGATTCTTTGGGGACATTAGGGACCTCAGGGGCCTGGACATGTAAGCCTGGAGTAGAGAAGCAGAGAGGAGAAAAATTACTCTCGGTCCATTTTATTTTTCATATTAATTGAGAGAGACAGACAGACATCGATTTGTTGTTCCACTTTCTTATGCATTCCTTGGTGGTCTCTTGTATGTGCTTTAACCAGGGGTCGAATCTACAACCTTGGATGTCAGGATGACGCTCTAACCAACTGTGCTACCGGGCCAGGTCCTCTTTGTCCATTTTATTGGCCATATATTAAGTCAAAGAAGTCAGGACTCTGAACACATTTACCCATGTCATTGCGGGCATGGGGAAGGAAAAAGCATGGTTTCCCAAACGAGGACACTTTTGCACCAACACAGTGTGTGAACATGCCTCGGGGGGCGGGGGGCGCTGACCACTGGATGGGAAATCATTGTACCACTCGCGCATTCCAGCCAGGCTTGTCTTGATTTGCATTTAGATGGAAATTCTTTAATCTCCAAACCAGGACTGCCCTCACTCACAGCCATTAGAAAAGCATTAACTGGAGCTCGTGCAGTATCGTTGGTACAACAGCGACACAAAACATAAAAGCAGTATAAATGGCATTCCCTTAATGGCTCGGCAGGACGGAGCAGCTGAGACGGTGGAAAAGTTTAGAACACGGCTGCCGGGTGTCTGTCTGAGAGCAGCGTGCATAACCTGTTAATGAGTGACTGCCCCAGCCCCCCCCCCCTCCCCGGTTCAAGGGGCTGTGTGGGGTACAAGCTTTTCCCACCATTTTGGAGACTTGGCATGGAACCCAAAGCCAACGTTGTTTTGGATCCTGAGCAAGAATGGCATCTGGCCACGTGAGCATGGTTGAGGAAGAGATGTGTTTTATTCAGGAAAGGGAATTGAAGCAGGTGGCTGTCAGGAACGACACAGAGGTCACTCACATGGTGCAGTGCCTCTGCCCATTGACAGACCATTGCTTGTAACATGTTCATTCACACTTTGGTAAGCCTATTC
The DNA here is from genome assembly GCA_036971965.1 of Nyctalus aviator. NCBI lineage: Eukaryota > Metazoa > Chordata > Mammalia > Chiroptera > Vespertilionidae > Nyctalus > Nyctalus aviator. The sequence continues at coordinate 68,128,750 of CM072930.1, read as the reverse complement.
AGTTATCTTGGTTTAGCCTGATTAAATCGCTCCATTTATCTTCTTTGCATTTGATTTTAAAAATTAGATTCATCTGGAGAATTATTTGATCATCTCCCGTAAAATTAGCATTTCTCCGAGACAAAAGCATTCTGGAAATGGGTTACACAACAATGTGAATGCGCTCACTTTTGTGGATCTGTGCACTGAATGGCTAAGAAGGCAACTTAACCCAGGCCAGTGGCTCAGTTAGCTGGAGCATTATCCCCTGCACCAAAGGCGGCAGGTTCGATTCCCGGTCAGGGCACGTACCCAGGTTGTGTGTTCAATCCCTCGTCCTCATCCATCGGAGGCAACCGATGGATGTTTCTCTCTCACATCAATGTTTCTCTCTCCCCTCCCTCTCCTCCTTTCCTTTCTTTAAAACCAATCAAATAAAATAATGGAGAGCCTTTTTTAAAAAACCATCTTATAACAGGATGTCCCTCACTGATGTGTTTAGGACAATCCCATTTTATAGTGTTTCTGTGTGTGTTATCAACCTAATACTGACTTAGATCAGGTACATTTGATGGCAAATGACTTAGAAAATATCATTTTGAGTCTTAAAATGATCTTCAGTGAATTTGAAGAAGGCAGAGGACAGCAGGCTCCGGGGTCTATTGAGCAAATGTACCCACCGTTCTTTGAGTATAGTTTATCATTCTTCCTTTACAAACAAAAACAAGCACTCAGCACATTGATTTCCTACAGCAAATGCAGGTTCTTTGACTTCCCAATACAGTGCAGCTGTCTCTCCTGCCTGGTTGCCAAGATATGAAATTAGGGATGCAATTAAAACCCATTTAGTTGAGTACTGGCCAGTGTGCTCAGTGGTTAGAGTGTCATCCTGTACACCAAAGGGTCAAAGGTTCGATTCCCGATCAGGGCACATACCCAGGTTTTGGGTTCAAACCCTCTGTTGGGGCACATCTGTGAGGCAACTGATAGATATTTCTCTCTCACATCATTGTTTCTCTCTTCATTTTCATGCCAGCTCTTCACAGGAGATATTATTATCTCCATTTCCAGATGAAGAATCAAGGGTTAGCCCTGCCAGTGTGGCTCAGTGGCTGATCGTCAACCTAGGAGCCAGGAGGTCATGGTTCGATTCTCGGTCAGGACACATGCCCAGTTGTGGGACATGCAGAAGGCAGCCGATCAATGATTCTCTCTCATCACTGATGTTTCTCTCTCCCTCTCCCTCTCCTTTCTCTCTGAAATCAATAGAATATATATATATATATCAGTTGCAGGCTTGATCCCCAGTAGGAGGCATGCAGGATGCAGCAGATCAATCCTGATGCATATATATATATATATATATATATATAGTCTTTAAAGAATCAAGGTTTAGAGAAATGTACTCATCTGCTGGAGCCTTTGACTAGTAAATGGCAGAGACATGATCCGGATGGAAGCCTACCTTTGAGGCCCGGGTTCTTGTCGTTTGCCCCAGAGCAGCCCCCACACCGAGAGGAGCTACCATGTATGGCACTGGGCCTGAGCAGAGGACAGTGCTGGGCACACAGCACACACGGGCCTGAGGCTCGGAGGCCTGAGGCTCGGTGTGGCCACACCACCCCCAGTGGCCGAGGGGGTCTCGGAGGCGGGCCCTCAGGTTGCTTCGTTTTTCCTGTGCTCTGGCCACACATGTTGACTTGAGATCTTAATAAAAGGAAGGGCAGCTGACGACACCCCTGTGAGATCTGTACCCCTGTTGGCTTTGGAATTCCATGATGTTACGTGAGTTGAAGTACTGACCCAACACAATGGAGTCCCTTCCTTTCCTCGGACAGGAACAGGAGACGGCTGTTGGCTTTATTCCCGCGTGCTACCCCAGACACTGGCCTCTGCACTCAGACCCTAGGGGCTCCCATCCTGCAGAGCCCTGTGCTGCGGGAAATACACTGTCGGACCGAGATTCTTGCACAGGAAACAGACTGTGGTTTTGCTCATTGTCCTGAAGCGTAGTTTGTGTTGTCATCCTTTTTCAATGTTTGGTCATTTCCAGTTTTTCTTGACTCACCAGACAAATGTGTCATTCCTCTGTGGCCACGAGGAACAAAGCTGCTTTAACTTTTCTGACTTAACCACCAGTGCGGAGCTGCTGAGGCGGCAGTTTAGACTATAGAGTTTTCTATTGTCGTAGCTCATTCGCTGACAGAACTGCCCACAGAAACAATACACTGGCAGAAATTACATTTCCTGTTCTCTGCCAGGCCGCTGGTTGAGTGTTGACCCATGCACCAAGAGGTCACCAGTTCAATTCCCAGTCAGGGCACATGCCCCAGTTGCAGGCTTGGTCCCCATTTGGAGGCATGCAGGATGCAGCCAATCAATGTTGATGTTTTTCTCTCATACGTGTTTCTATCTCACTATCCCCCTCTCTCTAAAATCAATTTCTATAAAACATTTTTTTTTTCAGAGAGGAAGGGAGAGCATGCGAGGGATAGAAACATCAACGAGGAGAGAAAATCATTGATCAGCTGCCTTCTGCAAACCCCCTGCTCAGGATTGAGCCCGCAACCTGGGCATGTATCCTGACCAGGAATGGAACTGTGACCTCCTGGTTCCTAGGTCGATGCTCAATCACTGAGCCATGCTGGCCAGGCAAAAAAACAAACACACACATATTTTTTAAAATTTACCTGTTCATCTATTTGAGCAATACCTGGAAGTTGGGCAACTCTCCCAGGTTAAATTTGGGAATAATTTCATCTTAAGGGTAAATTCAGCAACAAATCCCGAGCTTCTCTCACATTCCTCCTCCTTGTTTTCTCAACTTCCTGTCCCAGGCTGTCTCTGGAGTCAGACAGGGCAGGGGAGTTAGGGAGAAAATGGCTAAGTGATGCCCAGCAGCTGCCCTTCGTGCTCAAGGTGCCTGCAGTGAGTTCCTTCCCATTCAACCCTTCATACTGTTGTGCTTCTAAAACCTGAAATTCTGCACCTACCGGGTTTCCTCCATTTCTGTCCTGCGTCTACTGCCCCGTTCTCTGGCTGCTCTGAGCCTACATCACCTCAGTTGTAAAGCACCTTCCAGCAACCTGAATGCAGGCACAGTAAGGGCTGGGCTGGTTAGGGGAGGGAGGGAAGAGAAAAAGTCCTGAGTTGCTAGGCATCATGAAGATTTAAAAAAAAATAATCTACCCTGACCGGTGTGATCAGTGGTTAGAGTGTTGGCCCACACACCAAAAGGTGGAGGCTTCGATTCCAGCTAAGGGCACATACCTGGGCTTCAGGTTTGATCCCTGCCCTGTCCGGGGGCTCCTATGGGAGGCAACTAATCAGTGTGTCTCTCTCACATCAATGTTTTTCTCTTGCCCCCCCCAATCTCTCTCTAAAATTATATATATATATATATATATATATATATATATCTCCTTGGGTGAGGACAAAATAAAAACAAACAAAATAAAAATGTAAAAATCTTGTAATAGATTGTGTAAAACAAAACAAATTGTATGCACTGTGTAGGACACTACAGGACTAACCTATAATGAATTTCCAAGCTGCACTCTTTTCGGGAGAGTTATCAAACAGGATAGAACGCTGAGGCCGCAGCCACTGTTTTGGAAACCAAGGCAATAAAAAGGGTTGGCAGAGGCCTCTGGGAAACGAGCAGGAACTTCAGAAGCTCGGAGCGGCGTTTACAGCGGCTGTGGCCCCGCCCATTCGCCTTCCTGGCTTTTCTTTGCTTCCAGACTCCGCTGCTTTATGTAGAGGCTCCTTTTGGTGCTTCTGTTCCTAATTGTTACTCTGGTCTGTTTCCTCTTTGCTTCCTAATTCACTGAAATACCACATCCAACCCATTTTTATTTCTGTGATACTTCTTAGACTTTCCCACTTGACTGCTACAGTCATTGTAAAGACATTAAAACAGTCCTGCTGCTCTGGGCTCGCTCAGATCCACCCCTCTGCACTCTGCACACATATGAGGATCTTCTGTGTGGCCATATGGTTGGAGAAAGTTACATCCACTTCTTCTATCCCACTGTATGAAACCCAACTCCCTTCCTTTAGCTCCACTGGTTTCTATCTTTAACGTCACAAGGACCTCACCTCTGCCCCGGCAGGGTCCCCAAGTGGTTAGAGCAGTCAGGATTCATCAGGGATGGGGGTTCCAGCCCTGGTCAGGGCATATACAAGATTCAATCAATGAACATAAATGTGGAACAACAAATCTATTTCTCTCTCTAAAAATCAATCAATCAATAAAAATGTAAAAACAAACGGAGATATCTGTAATACTACCAATAATAAAAATATATTTAAAAATAAAATCAAACAAACAACCCCTGAGCTCTCGGATAAAGGCCATGCAAAGGTCTTTGCCTTCAGGGCACTTCCTCCACCCAGCCATCATCCGATTGCACTTCCTTCCTCGCTTCCTTCCAGACCTGTCTCGATGCGGCTCCTGAGGGCAGCGTCCCTCCCAGAGTGCCCTAGCACTGATGTGCACTGTGAATTTGCTATAGTTGCTCATTTAAACAGTGTAATTTTTTGCATTGTTACATATGCAGATATGTCCACAAGTAGAATATGACCTGCATATAGTTAGAATATCATCTCCTGTATCTAATATTAATACCCAGATATCACTTAGGATGTTTTTTGTGCCAAGTAAGACAAAACTGTAGCTCACACTGGCTCGAAGGTAATGATATTTATTGTCTCCTGTTACAGGTCCAGAGGTAGTACGGGTCCAGGCAAGGTGAGGGATAGGCCTGGTCAGTGATGTCACCAAGGACCCAGTTCTGTCTGTCTCTCTGCTCTGGCACCCTCTGGAAGCTGGTCCTCAGCAGCAGGACTACATGCTGACGGGGCAGGAACAGAGGGTGTGACGCCTGTGAGCATTGGCTCTCTCCAGTCAGAAGTCCTCCCCTCGAACCCTGGATAGCGGGTGTGATGGTCCCCATCCTGACTCAAGGGCTCATGTAAGGAAAGGGTGTGCACTGTGGCAAAATCAGGGCGTTATTCTAGAAAAGAAAGTGAGAAGAGGAAACGGTGCCACGTGGGCCACCAACAGCATCCCCTCCACTGAATGCAGCGGCACACACGAGGGCCCATGATGATGAGGGCGCAGCTCCGCCTAAATGCCTACAGGCACGAAAAGGAGGTCTCTGTAGCCTGGGGCCTTGGATAGAGAGAGGGATGGACCGCAAAGGGCGCCAGGGGACTTTGGGGGTAAAAAAAAAAATGTTTTTGTATCTTGATTGTAGCAATGGTTTTATGTAACTCATTAAGTGGTATGCCTGAAATGAATGCAGTTTGTTGCAGGTAAATTATATATATCACAATAAAAAGAGAGACAAAAAGTATTTCTTAAAAGATTTACATTTGTGCCTGGCTGGCATGGCTCAGTGGTTGAGCATCAATCTATGAACCAGGAGGTCACGGTTCAATTCCCGGTCAGGGCACATCCTGGGTTGCAGACTCTATGCCCCGTGGGAGACATGCAGCTGATCAATGATTCTCTCTCATCACTAATGTTTCTATCTCTCTCTCTCTCTCCTTCTCCCTTCCTCTCTGAAATATATATATATATAATTTACATTCCAAGGCACATCAGTCCTACATCTGCCTGTAGTTGGCTCTGTGTCCCAGGCTCACCCTGACCCATCCTGGTTAGTTTCAGACCCTGACTAATAAGCTCCACAAAATCAGAACTGGAGGAGTATCAGAAAGACCATGTGTGTGGGGAGGGTTCTTACTTTATATCTTTGACATGCATTTCTAATCATCTGGATATTTTATGGACCCACCTGCCATGGCTCCTGGCAGGTAGCAGTTACTAAATATTTCCTGAATGACTCTCTTCAAAACCTTAACATTGGCTACTTCGGGGAAGTTAGAAGATAACTTAACAAGTTAGAAGATAACTTTTTGGTTCTGTCAGTTTTCTTAATACTTTGTATCAAACAGATTTTCAGCTGACTTGTAGAACTATATACATTGGCTGTCACACTCTGAAAACCTTCTGTGGGATAAATGCTGTTTAAAGGAAATCATTAAAAAATGTGAGGAAGGAGCTAACTTTACTAAAAGCATCTGAAATGGTTATTTGGAAAAGTATCAAAGTGAACAAAACTTTCCCCCCAAATATACTGATTAAAATGTATCAGAAGAATGAATAGTTATGGTGTCCAATATTTTTGAGTTTTTATCAGATTTCTATACAACTTTTAAAAAATCAATAGTCACAACCTAGCTGGTTTGGCTCAGTGGATAGACATCATCCTGTAGACTGAAAGGTCCCAGGTTCGATTCCTACTCAAGGGCACGTACTTCAGTTGCAGGTTTGATCCCTGGCCCTGATCAGAGTATTTGTTTCTGACACATCAATGTTTCTCTCTGTATGTCTCTCCTCCTCTCTTTCACTTTCTCTAAAAGTCAACAGAAAAATATCCTCAAGGTAAGGACTCACAAAACAAAAATCAATAGTCATGTCTATTGACAGAAACGGAAACGGTAGGGTGGGATCAAGAGCCAGCAAAGCTCTCAGCTAATGCCCAAACCAGAGTGTCAGTGACATGCCTTGCAGAGCATGTTACAACAAAAACTTTTGCTGCGTTATTTCTTAGCATAGTCACTTTTTTTTTTAATGTCAGGTCCAAGGCTCAAGGGAAATTGGTCTAAATAGGAATGAGGTGAAGGAGGAGCATGAGTAAATGGCGTGAAATCATCCCTGAGCCATTCACTATTAAATCAACTATTACCCACCACATTTCCAGTGATTCAAACTAATATCGAACAATTCATTTCACTCGAGTATTTTTGGAATGTCTATTCATGTCATGGGTGGTTTTTTGTTTTGTTTGTTTGTTTGTTTTTTAAAATAAATCTTTATTGTTCATATTATTACAGCTGCCTCTTGCACACTCCCTACTGGGGATATGCCCACAACCAAGGTACATGCCCTTGACCGGAATCGAACCCAGGACCTTTCAGTCCCCAAGCTGACACTCTATCCATTGAGCCAAACCAGTTTTGGCTAATTCCCTTGGTTTTTAGATTCACTTGTTGATAGTTACGTATTTGTTGTTCATAGTTTTTATCATTATTTACTTTCTCTTCCGAAAGAACCCCCTTCAGCAATTCATATAATTCTGGTTTGGCGGTGATGAACTCCTTTAGCTTTTTTTTTTTATTGGTGAAGCTCTTTATCTGGCCTTCCATCTGAGTGATAGCTTTGCTGGGTAGATTATTTTTGGCTATAGGTTCTTGCTATTCATCACCTTGAATATTTCTTGCCATTCCCGTCTGGCCTGCATGGTTTCTGTTGAGAAATCAGCTAACGATCGTATGGGTGCTCCTTTATAGGAACTACCTGCTTTTCTCTTGCTGCTTTTAATATTCTCTCTTTGTCTTTTGCTCTTGGAATTTTAATTATGATGTGTCTTTGGATTCCTTTTGTTTGGAGTTCTGTGTGCTTCCTAGACTTATAAGTCTAAATCTTTCCCCAGGTGGGAGAAGTTTTCTGTCACTATTTCTTTCAGTATGTTTTTGATATCTTGCTCTCTCTCATCTTCTGGGACCCCATAATTCTGATGTTGGTTCGCTTGAAGTTGTCCCAGAGTTTTCTTACATTATCTTCCACTTTGTGGATTCTCTTGCCTTCTTGCTTCTGCGGAGGAGAGTCTTCTGGCTCTTTATGTTCCAAATCTTTGACTTGATTCTTGCGATCTTCCATTCTGTTTTTAGGCCTCTGTATAATATTTTTTATTTCAGACAATGTATTCTTTATTTCTTGTTGATCCCTTATTATTTCTTGTTGATCCCTTATTATTTCTAGTTGATCCCTTTTCATATTCATTCGGTGTCTACCCTATGCCGCCATCTTGGTTTCTCCTGCCGGGTCATGGTTTGATTCCCAGTGGAGGTACATGCCCAGGTTGTGGGCTCGATCTCCAGTGTGGGGCGTGCAGAAGGCAGCTGATCAATGATTCTTATCATTGGTGTTTCCATCTCTCTTTCCCTCACCCTTCCTCTCTGAAATATATATATATATATATATATATATATATATATATAGTTTTTTTTAATTGTGTAGGTTAGAGAAGCAATTAACCAGGTAAACTATAAGAAGAAGCTGAGAATCAGGAAGACTGAGCCTTTTTTGTAAGACTCATTCTCAAGGAACCAGCCAGAATGTTCAAAACCCTGAGCACAGTGGCAGGGACATGCCTAAGGCTCACTGCGGGGACTCCAGGGGGAGAGAAGGTAAAGGAACGGACCACTCAGGCCCGCTGAGCTGAGGAGCTGGCCAGCATTCCTAAAGGTTCCTGAGAGTCATTGAGCGGCTCCTCACACGGAGAAACAGGAGTGTTTCTGAAAGCTCACGTTGGCTCCAGGGCAGAGAAGAGCGTGACGGGAGGAACCAGGGCTGATCCAGCCAGCAAGCATGCGGCAGTGGAAATGCAGCCCCGTGGGGCAGCAGCAAGGAACTCTGAGGTGGTGAAGCGACCGATTCAGGAAGAGTTTGTCTGTAGAAAGCTCAGTGGCGATGGCCAGCAGATGGCTTTCTTTCAGAGAGCTGTTACCTTCAGGTGGAGGCTTGGGAGTGGTCAGCCCAGAGGTGGGGGTGAAAGCTGCCCCGTCACAGAGGACATCTCTGCACAGCAGAGATAGTGGGGGAACCTCAGAGCCGTGGTCCCATTCCCTGAGTTACCAGGAGCTACTCATCTAGTATTTAAAGTTGGTTGATTTCTCATGGTAGCTATTTAAGATATTATCTATACATACTATATATAAAAGGCTAAGTGACTGGCCATATGTCCATCTGACCATCCAACCAACTGACCAGCTGCTACATATAACTCACACTGACAATTTAAAAATAAATGTTGACTCACAATACATGATACATATAAAGCTCTCACTGGCACCAATCACACATGTGTTTTAACTTTATAATACTATATTATATATACTATTTTGACATGTCATTTTTTGCAGTAACATAATTACCACACAAATCTTTCTTCTAATTAATTTCCTCTCAATGTGCACGAATCCATGCACTGGGCCACTAGCATATATACTGTATATTAAAGCAAAATGAACTCATATGTAACCTCAGTGCATAAAGAAGAGCTTTTGTGGCGGTCATTTTGTTACTAAGTTTTCAGACTGAAGTTTTCCCTCCCAAGAGTCCTTCAAAATACTGCATTTCCTGCACCTGGGCACAACGGTGTGCGACAGACCTCAGTAATATAACATTTCCCACCAACCAGAAGGCCACACTTTGCAATGGCTCCACGTTTCTCAGGCATCTGCTCACTAACGCTCAACTGGGAACGGAGTTCCCAAGACAGAAGAGAGGGAGTCACAAATGCAGAACGTGGCCCAGGCCTCAGGAGAGGCCCCTCCTGAAAGAGTGAAAATTAAGGCGGGCAGACAAGTCTGTCCAGACTTCAAGAAAACAGCACCATGGACGGGCAACTGAGGACCACCAATTTTAAATTATTTGCGCTAAGAAACCCATCACTGCCTGGCCTGTCAGCATATGTGCACACCTCAGACGCCTGCAGGCCCGACCCCGCAGCTGACCTGAGTGTTGTGGAGAAGTTTATCTGCCCTTTCCAGTGTCCAGACTGTGCTCCTTTCCGAGAAGACATGAGCTTTCTCAGAGAAAACAGCCCATGGAGAGCAGCTCACCTCGCCAGAGAGAGCCAGGTTTTCACCACAGCCGCCGCCTGTACACCTGTTACCAAGAGAAGTCAGACCGAAGAGTCACACGGATTTCTTTCCATTTCTATTTACGACTAACATCTGCAGTAATGGGAAGGAACTTTTTTTAAAAATTGATTTCAGAGATGAAGGGAGTTAGAAACATCAACGATGAGAAAGAATCATTGATTGGATGCCTCCTGCACACCCCGCACTGGGAATAGAGCCCACAACCCGGGCATGTGCCCGGAACCCTTCAGTCCACAGGCCAGCGCTCTATCCACTGAGCTAAACCAACAAGGGCAGAATGGGACTTTTTAGTTTGAGGACCACTTTTGCAGAGTTAGCAGCTTTCCAAAATACACACACCCACAGCTGCTCATTTCTGTCCCCAAAACCAACTCATCCCAGCTACAGGTGAAACTGAGGACACTCTGAATAGATGAAGAGGGATTTCTTTTTTAAATTATACTAAGAAATTAAAAAGTAGACTTCTCAAAATTTAAATGATTGACACTACCACTGTGCACTACCATACTTTTTAAAAAATTAAACAACAAATAAGTTTAAAAAGTTAAAAATGTTTAAATGAAAGAAACATAGAGTAGGAATATAAACAAAGAGAATACTTTTGTACAGCTGTATATGTTTGTGTTCTAAGCTAAGTGTTATTCCAAGGTCAAAACATCTTAACATTTTTTATTAAGTAAAAACAGTAAACTGAGGTTAATTTATTATTGAATAAAGAAAAAATATTGGGCAGAGGATCCAAGATGGCTGCACAGGTAAACACCTAGCCAGGGCCGCACACAACAATTTCAATAAAATACAACTAACATATAAAATGGACATTACCCAGAACTACAGGAAAGTCGACTGACTGGAAATTCTACAACGAGAAGCAAGGAGGAAACCAGAAAGAAGCGCGGAGGAGCTGTAAAAGCCTGAGGTACGAAGACACTCGGCGCGTGGAGAGGACGGAGCTGGAGAGGAGGGGCGGCTGAGTGCCTGGCTGGTGTTCCCTAGCGGGAAGGAGATAAAAGCTCAGGACTGTGCTGAACCCCAGACCTGACAGCGCTGAACCCCAGTTCTAGGCCAGACCCTGGGGACCCAGGCTCACCCAGAGGGAGCTGGGCCGTAAGGCGGAACCCCGGGGGGGAGCTGCGAAAGGCAGAGCCCCCGGAGGCACGCACATTGGGCGCAGAGAAGGGATGGTTGGCTGTGCCGCGGGATTGCCCTGGCGGGAAGGAGACAGGGGCTCTAGACTGCTCTGAACGCCACCTCCAATCCCACTTCCAACTGAACTGAACCCCAGTTCCAGGCCTGTTGGGGGAGAGACTAGACTGTTTGGTAGCAGGCGAAACTCGAGGGCACCTCACTCTCAGAGGTGCTTGCAGCGAGTACTGAAGGACCCTGAGGAATACTGAGACTCAGGAGCCGCATAGGGCAGGGCTGATGGAAGCCAAGGCTGTAGGCTCCACTCTGAAACTCTGCCCCATCAGGGAAGCTGTGAAAATGCCAAGACAAGGAAATAGATCACAAACAAAAGAAATGGAGGACAAAAAGCGACTGGATATAGAGTTCAAAACCACACTTATAAGGTTGTTCAAGAATCTCCTAGAAAAGGCCGATAAAATAAATGAGACCTATGAGGATAAGAAAGGAGATCAACTACAAATAATAAGGGGTCAACAAGAAATAAAGAATACATTGTCTGAAATAAAAAAAAAATATATTATATAGAGGCCTAAAAACAGAATGGAAGATCGCAAAAATCAAGTCAAAGATTTAGAACATAAAGAGCCAGAAGACTCTCCTCCGCAGAAGCAAGAAGGCAAGAGAATCCACAAAGTGGAAGATAATGTAAGAAAACTCTGGGACAACTTCAAGCGAACCAACATCAGAATTATGGGGTCCCAGAAGATGAGAGAGAGCAAGATATCAAAAACATACTGAAAGAAATAGTGACAGAAAACTTCCCCCACCTGGTGAAAGAATTAGACTTATAAGTCCAGGAAGCGCACAGAACTCCAAACAAAAGGAATCCAAAGAAGACCACACCAAGACACATCATAATTAAAATTCCAAGAGCAAAAGACAAAGAGAGAATATTAAAAGCAACAAGAGAAAAGTTACTTATAAAGGAGCACCTATACGATTGTCAGCTGATTTCTCAACAGAAACCATGCAGGCCAGACGGGAATGGCAAGAAATATTCAAGGTGATGAATAGTAAGAACCTACAGCCAAAGCTATCACTCAGAATGGAAGGCTAGATAAAGAGCTTCACTAATAAAAAAAAAGCTAAAGGAGTTCATCACCACCAAACCAGAATTATATGAATTGCTGAAGGGGGTTCTTTCGGAAGAGAAAGTAAATAAAGATAAAAACTATGAACAACAAATACGTAACTATCAACAAGTGAATCTAAAAACCAAAAAATTTTTTTAAAAATCTGATGAACAATATTAACTGTTGAATATAATAGAATCAGAGGTATGGAAGGGGAGTGAACTGATGATTCTCGGGGGAAAGGGGAGAGGGGGATGTGGGAAGAGACTGAACATAAACTGTGCACCTATGGATGAGGACAATGATGGGTGGGGAAAGGACAGAGGGTGGGGTGGGAACCTGGTGGAGGGGAGCAACGGAGTGGGGTGGAGGGAGAGGAACATCTGTAATAATATGAACAATAAAGATTTTAAAAATAAATAAATAAATAAATAAATAAATAAAAGAAGAAAAAGAAAAAATATTATTCTATAATGTAGTTTAGCCTAAGTGAACAGTGTTTATAAATTCTATAGTAGTGGCAGTAATGTAATGTCCTAGGCCAGAGATTGGCAAATTCATTAGTCAACTGAGTGGCAAACTACGGCTCTCGAGTTTGCCGACCACTGTCCTAGGCCTTCACAGTCACTCGCCACTCACTCCCTGACACCCAGAACAGCTTCCAGAAATGCACAAATGGAAGCTCCATTCCTGGTAAGTGCCCTAAACAGGTGTACCACTTTTTGTCTTTTATACCATGTTTTTACTGTACCTTTTCTGTGTAGATACACAAGTACATACAGCACTCAGTACAGTAACCCATCATACAGGCTTACAGCCCAGGAGCAACAGGCCGTGCCATGCCGCCTGGGTGGCTAGGAGGCCAGGCCATCCAGGTTGTGTAAGGGCATATGATGATGTTCGCACGACGGCAATGTCGCCTAACAACACGTTCTTCAGATGGTTAAGTGCAGCGTGATTGGGGTTTGGTTCATCGTTCACCCATTGAATAACAACTGTTATTTCCAGTTTGTGCGATTACAAATGAAGCTGCTGTGAACATTTATACACAAGGTTTTCAAGTAAACAGTTTTCATTTATCTGAGATAAATGCCCCAGTGCATTGCTGTCTGTGGCAGTTACAAGTGTAGTTCTGTAAGAAACTGCCAGTGTTTCCCAGACTGGTGGCATGACGCTGCACCCCCACAGCGATGCAGGAGCGCTGGTGTTTCTGCATCCTCACTGGCTCTTGCTGTTTTCATTTTGGCCATTTTCATAGGTGTATAGTGACCACTTAGTGTGAGTTTAGTTGGCATTTCCCTGCTGGCTAACGTCGAGCATCTTTACAGGTGCTTATTTGCCATCAGGGCAATGTTTCCTCATATGTTTTGCCCACGTTCTAACTGGATTTTCTTTTTCTATGTTGAGTTTTGAGAGTTCTTCTTTACAGATTCCAGATACTAGGAATTTACTATGTGGTTTGTACTTTTTTGGGAGGAATTTTTGGGTTGCACTCTGTAACTTACCTTTTCATCCTCTTAGCAGTGTCTGTCATAGAGCAAACATTGTAATGTTAAGGAGCTCCAATTTATTAATTTCTCCTTTTGTGGATCATGCTTTCTTATTTATTGTTGTTGTTAATCCTCACCCAAGGATACTTTATTGATTTTGGGAGACAGTGAAAGGGAGAGCAAGATACACACAGAGAGACACATCAATTGGTTGCCTTCCACACATGTCCCAACCGAGCCCACAATCAAGGTACATGTCCTTGACCAGAATCAAACCTGGGGCCCTTCAGACCACAGGCTGACACTCTACACACTGAGCTAAACCAGCCTGGGCTGTGGCTCTTGCTTTTGAGAAAAAGTCTTCCTCTTTCCTCACAATAGGTCCTAAAGATGTTATTCGATTTTCTTCTATACGTTTCATGGTTTACATTCTATTTTAAGTCTGTGATCCAACATGAGCTCATCTGTATGGTATGTGAGGCTTACAATGAGGTTTCTTTTTGCCTCTCCCTTTCCATGGCCAGTTGCTCGAGCACCACTGCTTTTGCACCTTTATCAAACACCAGTTTGACACATTTAAGTGGGTCAGAGTCTCTGTTTCTATTGATTATATGCCTGTCCCTCTGCCACCAACACTATAGTCTTTTTTTTAATGTTATTTTTCAATTATAGTTGACATTCAATTTTATTCTATATTGGTTTCAAATGTAAAGCATATTGGTTAATCATATGCTTTACAAACTATTCCCCCTGATATTTCCAGTACCCACCTGGCACCATACACAGTTATTATAATATTATGGGTATCTTTTACATCCCCATGACTATTTTGTAACTGCCAATCTGTACTTCTTAATCCTTCACCTTCTTTTCCTTCAGTCCCTCAACCCCCATCCCTTCAGTCTGTTCTTTTATATCTATGAGTCTGTTTGTTTGTTCATTTATTTTCTTTAGATTCGGCATATAAGTGAAATCATATGCAATACACGGTCTTAATTACTGTAGCTCTGGAGTAAGCGTTCATATTGAGTAGAATGATTCCTCCCACTTCATTCTTCTTTTTCAATATTGCTTTAGCTATTTTGGAGCCTGTGCCTCTCCTTATGTTTTAATATATTTTTATTTATTTCAGAGAGGGAGAGGGAGAGAGAGAGAAACATCAATGATGAGAGAATGATCCGCTGCCTCCTGCATGCTCCCCATCCAGGGGTCAACCCTGCAACAGCCCCCAACCTGGGCTTGTGTCCTGACCGGGAATTGAAGCATGACTTCCTGGTTCATAGGTCAGCGCTCAACCACTTAGCCATCCTGGCTGGGCTTCCTGATCAATTTTAAACTAAGCTTGTCTTCAAACACCTTACCGAAGTTTTGATAGGAATTGTATTAAACCTCGAGATCAGTTTGCAGAACTGACATCTTTACTACTAGTATGTTGGGCCTTCCAGTCCACAGATATGGGGTGCCTCTTCACCTATTTAGGTCTCCTGCTATTTCATCCACATTTTATAACTGTCAGCATAAGATCTTGTACATTTTAAGTGTATACCTAAGTATATAATTTCCTTTGCAATTATAGCAAATAGTATTATTTTTAATATCAGTTTCTACATGTTCATTGTTAGTGTATGAAAATGAGATAGATTTTTGCCTGTTAATCTTGTATCCTATGACCTGGCTGAACTCACTGGTGCTAGTTTTGGATTTTCTATGCAGACCACCATGTCTTCTGCAAATAGGGATGGTCTTGTGTCTTTCTTTGCAATTTGTAAGCCTTTCAGTAAGTTTTCTTGCCTTGCTGCAGCGGCAGACTTGGAATAAGGACTGTGAAAGCTGACGTCCTTGCTCTGTTCCTGTCTTGAGGGAACACAGACAGTCCTTGCTGTATTTTACCCATGACATGGCTTTTATCCCAATCCTCTTACAAAATGTAATTTGTCTTCTTTTCCTCCTCCTCCTCCCCCACCTCCTCTTGTTAAGAAGGTGAAGACTTAGGGATTGGCCCAACTAAGATGACAGAGCAAAAAGAGCGCAAAGGAGATGGCAGTACTTGCTTGCAGGCCTGATAAAAACCAAGCTCCTTTCCAGAG
Source organism: Nyctalus aviator (assembly GCA_036971965.1). NCBI lineage: Eukaryota > Metazoa > Chordata > Mammalia > Chiroptera > Vespertilionidae > Nyctalus > Nyctalus aviator. Next base: position 68,113,192 of record CM072930.1, on the reverse strand, counting down.
GCTGGGCCCCTTACAGCTCTAATCAGCGCTGGAGAGCTGGGCTGTTATCGGAGCCCGGCCTTGGGGGGGAGCGGAGGGCCCCGGCATTGGGGGGGGGGGGGGAGGGGAGGAAGCGTAGGGCCCTGTAGATGGTGCAGAAGCTGCTGTCCCCGGAGCGGTGCCTGTACCTCCGCTGCGCTGCTCTCCCGGGCAGCTCTGCGCTGCCAGCCATGCTGCCTGCCAAGCTGAGCTGGCGATAGCGGAGTCTCAGATACCAGATCCAGGGCGACAGAGCGCCAGGGCCAGGTTTAGATTTGGTGCGCTCCTGGCAGCGGCTCACCCAGAGCAGGGATCGTAGGTGAAGAGAAGAAGCCAAATAAGACTTCCGCGGCTGGGTGAAATGCAAGCGCAATATGCGAAACCCGAGAACCAACTATTTTTAATATGGGAGGGGAGAGGCAGTTTAACCTAAAATTAAAAATAAATATCCCACCGGGCCCTCGGTGTCCTCTCCGCTGGGCCCCGCCCCGCCCCCCGCCCTGCGCCCCGCGCCCCGCGCCCGCCCCCGCCCTCGGCGCCCCTCGCGCCCCCGCCCCCGCCCGGACCACACCTGCGCAGGTGGGACCCGCGGGACGCGCCGCCGTGGGGCGGGGAGCCGGGCGGCGGGAAGGCGCGGCGGCCATGAGGACGCGGGCCTTCCCCGCTGATGGCCGCTCGCGACCCGGCGGAGCCGGGGAGCCAGGCCGGAGGGGGGCGCCGCCGGCTCGCACCCCGGGGCCCCCTTCCCACGCGTCTCCCCGGCCGCCGGTCTGTACCATCGCCGCCGCGGGGGAGGCGGAGCGGCCCATCCGGGAGGGACGGGGCGGGCCGGGCGGGGAGCAGGGGGTTGGGCGGGGGCCGGGCGGGGCGGGGCGGACCGGGCGGAGGCCGGGCGGGGGCCGGGCGGGGAGCTGGGGGGGTTGGGCGGGGACCGGGCGGGGCGGGGCGGGGGTTGGGCGGGGGCCGGGCCGCGCTCGGTTCCGGTCCAGCCGCGAGGCCCCTCCTCCGGCGGCGGCGCCCAGCGAGGCCGTGCGCCCGGCGGGCCGCGAGCCCAGCCCCTCTCCCCGCGCCCCCGCCCCCCGCCCCGCGCCCCGCGCCCCCCGCCCCCCCCCCCGCGGGGGCCAGCGCCGCGCTGCCGGCCCCGTCTCCTTCTCAGGCGGCGCTGGCGGCCCCGGGTCCCGCGGAAGCCGGCATGCTGGAGAAATTGGAGTTGGACGAAGACGGTGAGTGCCCCGCGCTGCCCAGCGCTCCGCCCCGCGCCCCGGGCCGGCGGCGGCTCCCCGCGCCCGGAGGCCGCGCCCGCCGCGCCCGGCTTCTGGCTGCCAGCCGCCGCCGCCCGCCGCCGGCATCGGGGCGCGGGCCCGGGCGCCCGCAGTGGCTCCGGCGCCTCCGCAGGGGAAGCCGGGGTCCGGGTGGCCGGTCCTTTTGTCCCGAGCAGCCGCAGCGGCGGGAGCCAGGTGCCAGGCGCGGGCACTGCCGTCCGCCGCGTCCGCGGGGCACCGAGTTCCTGTGCGGTCCATCCCTGCGGATAGCGAAGCCTCCCCCTCCCCGTGTGTGCGGGACCGCCCGCCCCACTGTGTGTGTGCGGGACGGGACCCCCACTGTGTGTGTGCGGGACCGAACCCCCACTGTGTGTGCGGGACCGGACCCCCACTGTGTGTGTGTGGGACTGAACCCCCACTGTGTGTGCGGGACCGGACCCCCACTGTGTGTGTGCGGGACGGGACCCCCACTGTGTGTGTGCGGGACCGAACCCCCACTGTGTGTGCGGGACCGGACCCCCACTGTGTGTGCGGGATCGGACCCCCACTGTGTGTGCGGGACTGAACCCCCACTGTGTGTGTGCGGGACCGAACCCCCACTGTGTGTGCGGGACCGGACCCCCACTGTGTGTGTGAGGGACCGAACCCCCACTGTGTGTGTGCCGGATCGGACCCCCACTGTGTGTGTGAGGGACCGAACCCCCACTGTGTGTGCGGGACCGAACCCCCACTGTGTGTGCGGGATCGGACCCCCACTGTGTGTGTGCGGGATCGGACCCCCACTGTGTGTGCGGGATCGGACCCCCACTGTGTGTGTGCCGGATCGGACCCCCACTGTGTGTGTGAGGGACCGGACCCCCACTGTGTGTGTGAGGGACCGGACCCCCACTGTGTGTGTGCGGGATCGGACCCCCACTGTGTGTGTGCGGAATCGGACCCCCACTGTGTGTGTGCGGAATCGGACCCCCACTGTGTGTGCGGGACTGAACCCCCACTGTGTGTGTGAGGGACCGGACCCCCACTGTGTGTGTGCGGGATCGGACCCCCACTGTGTGTGCGGGATCGGACCCCCACTGTGTGTGTGCCGGATCGGACCCCCACTGTGTGTGTGAGGGACCGGACCCCCACTGTGTGTGTGCGGGATCGGACCCCCACTGTGTGTGCGGGATCGGACCCCCACTGTGTGTGTGCCGGATCGGACCCCCACTGTGTGTGTGAGGGACCGGACCCCCACTGTGTGTGTGAGGGACCGGACCCCCACTGTGTGTGTGCGGGATCGGACCCCCACTGTGTGTGTGCGGAATCGGACCCCCACTGTGTGTGTGCGGAATCGGACCCCCACTGTGTGTGCGGGACTGAACCCCCACTGTGTGTGTGCGGGACCGGACCCCCACTGTGTGTGTGCGGGACCGGACCCCCACTGTGTGTGTGCGGAATCGGACCCCCACTGTGTGTGCGGGACTGAACCCCCACTGTGTGTGTGAGGGACCGGACCCCCACTGTGTGTGTGAGGGACCGAACCCCCACTGTGTGTGTGCCGGATCGGACCCCCACTGTGTGTGTCAGGGACCGGACCCCCACTGTGTGTGCGGGACTGAACCCCCACTGTGTGTGTGCGGGACCGAACCCCCACTGTGTGTGAGGGACCGGACCCCCACTGTGTGTGTGCGGGATCGGACCCCCACTGTGTGTGTGAGGGACCGAACCCCCACTGTGTGTGTGCCGGATCGGACCCCCACTGTGTGTGTGAGGGACCGGACCCCCACTGTGTGTGTGCGGGATCGGACCCCCACTGTGTGTGTGCGGAATCGGACCCCCACTGTGTGTGCGGGACTGAACCCCCACTGTGTGTGTGCGGGACCGAACCCCCACTGTGTGTGCGGGACCGGACCCCCACTGTGTGTGCGGGACCGGACCCCCACTGTGTGTGAGGGACCGAACCCCCACTGTGTGTGCGGGACTGAACCCCCACTGTGTGTGTGCGGGACCGAACCCCCACTGTGTGTGCGGGACTGAACCCCCACTGTGTGTGCGGGACTGAACCCCCACTGTGTGTGAGGGACCGAACCCCCACTGTGTGTGAGGGACCGGACCCCCACTGTGTGTGTGCGGGATCGGACCCCCACTGTGTGTGCGGGACGGGACCCCCACTGTGTGTGTGTGAGGGACCGGACCCCCACTGTGTGTGTGCGGGACGGGACCCCCACTGTGTGTGTGTGAGGGACCGGACCCCCACTGTGTGTGTGCGGGATCGGACCCCCACTGTGTGTGCGGGACGGGACCCCCACTGTGTGTGTGCGGGACCGAACCCCCACTGTGTGTGTGTGTGTGAGGGACTGGACCCCTCACTGTGTGTGTGCGCGCGCGCGCGCCAGGCAGGGCATGTCCTCCGGTGAAGGGGAAAGTTGGGTGGGAAGCCTGAAGCGCTGAGGAGATTGGAGTTCAGTGACTGTCACTCCATCATTTCAGGCGCCTCTTCTCTCGCTTGTTTTTTTCCCCTCTCCTGTTTTTGTCTTCCTTACCTGGATCTTATTTTGAAGCTGTTAAAACGTGAAGGGAATGAGTTTGTTCTTCAGCCACATTAATATTACCTGGGCCTTTTTTTTTTTTTTAACTGTTAAAATTTGAAGGGAGATACAGTAACTGGATTTGGGGCAACATTACTATTTTAAATGGAAGCTAATGAGTTCAAAGTGGAAAAGAACTTGGTCTAAGATGCTTGACAGTTTGAAAAATGTGAAAGACCTGGACACTGTCTTGCGGACTTGCATTATTTATTCAGTGACTTCTCTTTCTCCCGAGCGTCTTGATGGAATGAAGCTCCTGGAACAAAGAATGTGCCATGTGGGTGCTGTGCCCTGTGCCAACTTTGCTTCAGTTTTCTGTTCATTGACAGGCGGTACTTACATGACAGACAGGATCAGCCAGCTGAGAATGCTAGCCCGGAGCATTAGGCCAGTGTCTGCATTTGTTCTATGTTTCAGTTCTCTGTAGCCTTTCACAAACACCTAGGCCAGGAAGTAATGCACTCACAGTAATCATCGTTAAAAGCCTGCATCCCTATTTGTTAACAAGCGCTTACTTGATACATTTCAGACTTTTACTGAAACTTAATTTGCATTTTATCTTACTGAGGAATCCACCTCATTTTGGCCCCTGTCCATAGGGCGATATGGTGTGTCTCCCTTTTCAATTAAGACTGCAAATGGCCCTAGCTGGTTTGGCTCAGTGGATAGAGCTTCGGCCTGCGGACTGAAGGGTCCCAGGTTCGATTCCGGTCAAGGGCATGTACATTGGTTTCGGGCACATCCCTAGTAGGGGGCGTGCAGGAGGCAGCTGATCGATATTTCTAACTATCCCTTTCCCTTCCTCTCTGTACAAAATCAATAAAAATATATTTTTTAAAAGACTGCAAATGTCTAAATCCTAGGGTTTTCTTTGTCTCTGACATTAGTAACAATGAGCCATCCACTGCATTTAAACTTCTCAAGGTTCACCTGGGGACACGAGGAGAGTAGACAGCAGGTGCAAGTAGGTACCACAGTCATGGTCAAGCACACAGGCCCAGCTTCCAATCTTAGCTCCACTTCTTATTTAACTGTGTGACTTTGGACGGGTAACTTAACCTCTCTGTGCCTTGCTTCCCCCACTCATAAAATGGAGCTACGTAATATCAGGGTATTTTGAGGATAAAATGAAACAGTCCATGTGATGATATTTAATGCAGTGTAAACCCAGAGGAAGTGTTATTAACTTTTTTCTTAAGAACCATTATCCACTGTACTGAATTACTGGACTTCCTACGGCTTTATCAATGAATCTTAACACAGAGACTGTCTTCTCAACATGGATTTGATGGGTTCTTTCCTTACTGGAGATTTACATATTTAATTATGCTTCATTTCTCAGAGCAGATATGCAAGCCTTATTTCTTTTGCATTGTTTCTGTCAATGGAATGCATATAAACTAAGAATCCTAAGCACCTAAGAAAAAGAATTTCCCATTTTCACTCATCTATTTTTATCTATATTGCTCTCATTATGTTAAAGCATACTGAATCCCACAAATAACCTTGTCAAACTTTTCTAGATTTTTAAGGAGGAAGAATGTTAAGCAATCACTCAGAAGCTGTTAGCTAAGCTAGAAGGAGTGGTGTTGGCGTTTTGTCTAAAATGCTGCTTTGGTTTTCTTTTTTGTTGTTGTTTTTGTTTTTTGTTTTTTATTTTAGCTTGCTTATTCATCCAAAATATGGAAAAACTGAATATGAAGCAGAATCATGCATTTATTGGGGGGGGAGGGGTGCTAACAAGACATTACACCTCTAAATATCCTGGGAACTGATGTGTTAGCAGCCTCCATAAGAGATAGCTGTCAAGTTGATTCTCATTTAGTCTTTAAATTTCCTTCTCATCAAGTTAATCTCATCATTTATGTATGACAGGTCGGAAGCATTACTTAGAAGGAGATACATTTTGTGTACACAGAAACACGTGATTACTAATATTTTGTTACTAAGTATTTTTTTGTTTCCTCATTAATTATAATTGATGCTATATTTGCTAGAAGCAAATCGGAGGCGCTAGTGAAATTGGAGTAAGCTCTTGGAGTGTCTTTTGCTGCTGGGAAGGAAAGCTGTCTGGCAGCGTCCCCTGCACAGTGTGGGTCTCTGCCGGGGTGCTGACACCCGCTGCCCACCTGCTTTCAGACGTCAGCTCCTCTGGGACTGATGGCACCACGCCTTTAAGAGAAAATCTTTACCACGTTTGCCTGACTATTTATAGGATAAGTGCATGCCTTTCCTCATCTGCAGCCTCACCACCTCCTCCCGGCCACAAGCCAGTGACAGGAGAGCTTTCTGAGCATAAGAATCGCCAGAGCCTGGCTGGTGTGAGCATCAACCCATGAACCAAGAGGAGACAGTTCGACTCCCATTCAGGGCACATGCCTGGGTTGCAGGCTCCATCCCCAGAAGGGGGCATGCAGGAGGCAGCCAGTTAGTGATTCTCATCATTTGATATTTCTCTCTCCCCTTCTCCTTTCCTCTCTCTGTAATCAATAAAACCTTTTAACGTTTTGCGAGAGATCTTTTAAGGAGGCAGATCCTAGTTCTGTGGGTCTGCAATGGGACCTGAGTGTCTGACTCTCTGCCAAACAGCTGGATGCTGCTGCTTCACAGACCCCCCTCTGAAAACAAGGCTCTAGAACAGGCATCCCCAAACTTCTGTGAGGGCCAGCTAGCTAGTCTCCGTCTCTGTCATGACTACTCTGCTTGCCTGGGCCCCACAGCAAGGCAGGAGGCAGCTGGACACCAAGTCAGCCAGTGGGCAGGGCTGTGTTCCATAACCTTATAAAAACGGGCCGGATTTGGCCCACAGGTGCAGCCTGCTGTGTGAGCCCTGCTCTGTGTGTCCCTCTCGTCTCTGTGCCTTCATCTTTGGAGGGTAAGATCTTCTCTGCTCCCTTCTCACCCTGACAATCTTACCACTCATTGGCTCAACCCAAATCTCACTCTTTGAAGCTATGCCCCCAATCCCTCTTATACTTCTCCAACAATTCATCTCTCTTCCCAGTGTCTGATGTGGCTGGCACAGAGTAGGTGCTCAGCAGTGTTTTGGTATCCCAGTGAATACAGACAGTAAAGTTACCCACAGGGGATGTGTTCCAAGACCCCCGGTGGATGCCCGAACTATGGATAGTCCTAACCCCTGTATATGCTATGTTTTTTCCTATATGTACGTACTTTTTCACCTAAAGGACGTGCTTTATGGCTTCTCTTTGGCATATACAAGTTTCCCGCATCACGAGGCTTTGGGGTAATTGTTTCATAAAATAGGGAGACTTGAGCACATGCACTGTAAGGCCAAATGGCTGGTCTGATCATGGAGATGGCTAAGTGACTCTCAAGCAGGAGCAGCCACAGCGGGGAGACACTGGACAAGGGAGGAGTCACTTTCTGGGCAGGAAGGAGCGGGAGGACGTGAGATTCCATCATGCTACTCAGAATGGCATGCAGTTTAAAACTTAGGAGTGACTTAGTTCAGGAATTTTCTATTTAATATTTTTGGATCGAGGTTGACCATGGGTAACTGCAACCACAGAAGGCAAGCCTGTGGGTCAGGGGTGTGATCGTAGTTACTTTCTGGGAACGTTGGGTTTGGTATATGCAAAGTGACAAGAACAGCATCTAGCCCATAGTTGTGTTTGCTTTTCAGATGTTTTTGTTATTCTGTCAGTCCTATCTGTGTGTGTGTATCAGGGTTAACTCTCTTGAACTTACGTAATGGCAGGAGCAAGCGCACACTCTTTGAAGTAGGTGAGTCTTCTGCGGCTTATTCGTGATTAATGCTCTGTCATCCTGGCACTTGAAGAATCTCCCCTGTGCTGTCTCCTGGCTGCCCTCTTGCTGTGTCAGCTGTCATAGACACTTCCGTAATGCGGGTTTCTCTAATGTACTGTGGTCGTTTCATCCACCTGTCCTGCCTGCAGCCTCTCCACTACCCCACCTGCCTGCTTCCTTCCTCCCCAGCGACCTATTCTGTCCTGGCTGTCCCTTCTTCACTTGCATGGCACTTTCCAAAGTATGACCTTTTCAGAACATGTGTCCAAATTCAGATTTATTGCGAGATTAGTCAGCCTAGTCATTCAGAGTGGTTTGTGGCTATTCAAAGGGCCATAGTCCATGGACAGATAGGCCGTTTATATATTTGTGGTGTTAGTGCATTGGAATTAGGGGGAAATGTATAAAAAGAGGGGAGATGGATAATTACAAGGTCAGAAAGCACTGCCCTGGTTGGCTTAGGGGAGAATTGCCTCTGCGTGTTTGTGGTAGCGTGTAGCAGTGTTCCCTGACACTGAGCCTTAGAGCAGCCGCTCAGGGAAGCTCCTGAGTGCACTTGAATGGTATTGGCGATGATGTGACAGGTACTGACCTCTTGTGGCAGAGACATCAAGTGTCAGGCTTGTAGTGACAGCACAGCTGATTGCTCCTTGATTATGTGACGTAGTATTACATCAAACAGCTCTGATCACCTGTCATCCAAATGCTGCCCTTCCTTCTGAGTTTCCATACTCCCATTAGACAATAGACGTATTTTCTCGATTATAAAAATAATTATAATTTTATTAAATATTTAAAAGTTTTTTAAACCTCACCTGAGGGCATGCTTAGAGAGGAAGGGTGAGAGAGAGAGGGAAAGAGAAACATTGATATGAGAGAGAAACATCAATTGGTTGCCTTCAATATTCCTCGACAGGGGATCAGACCCACAACTCAGGCATGTGCCCTGACTGGGAATTGAATTGGCAATCTATCAGTGCATGGGGGGTGATGCCCAACCAACTGAGCCACTCCAGCCTACTTTAAATATTTATGATTAAATGTTTTCTTCTCGAAGAGATTAAAAATGGTGACAGAGTAAGTGGATGTTACACTGACATGCTCCCAGGATCAAACTGAAATTACAACTAAAATACAAAAAAGAAAAACCATCCTGAATAATAAACTGAAGATCAGCTGGAGAGAACCCTGATAACCAAGGACAGGAAGTGGAGATCACACAGAGACCGGCAGGAATGGTGGAGGTGCAGAAGGGACGGGCTGGGTTCCCAGAGTCAGGAGCTGAAGTTCCAGAGAAAGCGATCTCAGCTATGGAGGGTTGTCACTGAGAACTCTGGGTCTAAACCCCAAGCTGGGCCCCCAGAGCACCAGAACTGAGAAAGGTGTCCACATCACACCTGGCTGTGAAAAGCAGCAAGTCACTGTCTGCCAGGGAAAGATGGTGAGAAATGCAGGCACTCTCTTTTAGGACCGATGCACAAAATTTCATGTGCAGCCACTCAGCGTGGGCTCCAGCAGAAGGAGAGCAAATCGAACTGGTTTTGTGTGAGCAGAAGCCAGGTTTGGGGAATCTGGAGTTAGAGCTTGGAAGGCAGACATACCAGTTTCCTGTGCTGAGTCATTCCCTTCTGTTTCGGAGGACATCTTTCTCAGGCAGACCTTTGCTCTCCAGGTGGTTTTGCCTGGGGGGGAGGACAGTTGTCCCACCCTATTGGAAAACATCTTGCTCTATGGTGTGGAGTTTCTGAGGCCCATTAAGAGACTGAGAATAACAATTAGACTCCGGGCTGAAGCAATTACCCCGCCCTGTTGGAAAACCTCTTGCCCCACCTGTGAATGGGACAATTGCCTGAGGCTACTCAAGACTGAATCCAGTCAGTCTACTAGCAGAAGTGGGTCTCTGGAGACTCTGAGCTTTTACTTGATATAATTAGTGAAAAACAGCATTTGACACTGTCCTGCCCTAGAGATTGGGAGGCATAACAGATCTACCTAATGCATAATCACAAACCCAAACAGGCAGCCAAAATGGGGAGACAAAAAAAACACCCAAATGAAAGAACAGAATTCTCCAGATGAAGAGCTAAGTGAAATGGAGATGAGAAATTTATCTTACATAGAGTTCAGAATAATGATGGCAAAGATCCTCAATAGAATGAGAAAAAAATATACCGGTAGTAACTATGAAGAATGACATAATAAAGAACATAGTGGAAGGAATACCCATCAGATTAGGGGAAGCCAAGGATTGGATCAGTGAATTAGAAGACGGTAGAAAAATCACACAATCAGAGAACCAAAATGAAATATAAACAACTAAAAAACAGGACGGCAGATTAAGGAAATTGTAGGACAACATAAAATGTAACAGTAGTCACCTAATATATGTGCCAGAAGGAGAAGAAAGTGAGCAAGGGATAGAGAATGTGTTTGGAGAAATCATGGCAGAAAACTTTCCTAACCTGGTGAAGGAAAAAGTCATATAAGTCCAGGAGCACAGAGAGTCTCAAGCAAGAAGAACCCAAACAGGCCCACATCCAGACACATCATAATTAAAATGCCAAAAATTAAAGACAAAGAGAAAATCTTAAAGGTAGTAAGATAAAAGCAAACTGATACCTACAAAGTAGCTCCCATAAGGCTGTCTGCTAATTTCTCATCAGAAACTCTACAGGCCAGAAGGGAATGGTATGAAGTATTCAAGATAATAGAAAGCAAGAATCTGAAACCGAGATTACTACATTGTGCAGGGCTATCATTCAAAAGTTAAATAAAGAGCTTCCCAGACAATACATAAATAAATAAGTTAAAAAATGGCAGCTAAAGGAGTTTACCACCACCAAGCCAGCACTACAAGAAATGCTACAGGCACTACTCCTGTAATGAGAAGAAGAAATAGAAAAACATAGGCATACAAAATTAAAATGGCAACAAATAAGTACCTATCAATAATTAAATGTAAATGGATTAAATGCTCCAATCAAAAGACATAGGGTAGCTGAATGAATAAAAAAAACATGATCCAAATATATGCTGTTTACAAGAGACCCATCTCAGAACAAAAGACTCACCAGATGAAGGTGAAAGGATGAAAAAAATTTTCCATGAAGGCCATCATAAGAGACAACAAAGGTCATTACATAATAATAAAGGGATCAATGCAACAAGAGGATATAATCCTGGTAAACATATATGCACCCAATATGAGAGCACCTAAATATATTTAACTTTCAGAGGACTTTAAGGGAGAGATCAACAATACTGTCATAGTAGGGGACTTTAACACCCCACTGACTTCCCTGGATAGATCTTCCTGATAAAAAATTAACAAGGAAACAGTGACTCTAGATGGCACACTGCATCAGGTTGATATTTATAGATTATTTTACCCCAGAGCAGCAGAATATACATTCTTCTCAAGTGCACATGAGTCATTCACAAAGATAAACCACATGTTAAAACACAAAACAAGTCTACAAGTTCAAGAAGAATGAAATCATATCAAACATCCCTGATCACAATGGAATGGAATTAGAAATCAACTACAATAAAAACACCCAAAAACATTCAAACACATGGAGGATAAATAGCATGTTATTAGACAATGAATGGGTTATCAATGAGATCAAGAGAGAAATAAATTTCCTGGAAACAAATGAACATACAGCAACCCAAAATCTCAGTCACAGCAAAAGCAGTCCTGAGAAGGAAGTTCATAGCACTATAGGCCTACCTCAAAAAACAAAAATTAATAATAAACTAAGCCTACAAATTAAAGAATTAGAGAACAACAAGAAAAGTACAGAGTAAGTATAAGGAAGGAAATAATAAAGACTAGAGCAGAAATAAATGACCTAGAGACAAAAAAAAAAAAAAAATCAATACAAAAATCAATGAAACCATGAGTTGGTTCTTTGAAAAGATAAATAAGGTTGATGAACCATTAGCCAGACTCATCAAAAGACAAAGAGATACAACTCAAATAAAATCAGAAGTAAAAGCGGAGATGTAGCAACTGACACCACAGAAATACAAAGGATTGTAAGAAAATACTATGAACAACTGTACACTAACAAGCTAGACAGAGTGGATAAAATGGATAAATTTTTAAAAATACAATCTTCCAGCCGAGACCAGTTTGGCTCAATGGATAGAGCGTTGGCTTGGGGACTGAAGGGACCCGGGTTCGATTACGGTCAAGGGCATGTATCTTGGTTGCGGGCATATCCCCAGTGGGGGGTGTGCAAGAGGCAGCTGATCGATGACTCTCTCTCATCAACGTTTCTAGCTCTCTATCTCTCTCCCTTCCTCTCTGTACAAAATCAATAAAATATATATTTTTTAAAAATACAATCTTCCAAAACTGAATCAGGAAGAATCAGAAAACCTGAATAGACCAATAACAACTAAGAAAATAGAAGCTCCCAGCAAACAAAAGCCCTGGTCCAGATGACTTCACACAGAAGTTTTACCAAACATTCAAAGATCTAACACCTATACTCCTCAAACTATTTTTTAAAAATCCAAGAAGTAATACTTCCAAGCTCTTTTTATGAGGCCAGCATTATCCTAATTCCAAAACCAGATAAGGACACTACAAAGAAAGAGAATTACAGGTCAATATAACTGATAAACATAGATGCTAAAATCCTCAACAAAATATTAGCAAATTGGATCCAACAATATATTAAAAAGATCAGACACCAACACCAAATGATGCAAGGCTGGTATAATATTTGCAAGTCAATAAATGTGATATATCACATAAACAAATTGAAAGACAAAAATCACATATTCCTATCAATAGACATAGAAAAGCATTCTACAAAATCCAACACCCATTTTTGATAAAAATCTCTCAGCAAAGTGGGAATAGAAGGATCATATCTTAACATAATAAAGGTCATATATGACAAGCCTACAGCGAACATCATACTCAATGTGCAAAAACTAAAACCATTTTCCCTAAGAACAGGAAAAGGTAGGAAAGTGCTATCACCACTCATTCAACACCAGGGCCCAGTGCACAAATTTGTGCTCCTTGAAAGGAACCAGCCTGGCAGCTGCAGTGGGCACAGGGCCCCATCCTCCATGCTCCCACCTGGCCCCTCCCACCACGGCCCCCAGTCCTCTGCTGACAGCCCTGCTCCCACCACCACCACTCCCATCTGCTGGTAGTGCAGAGTGATCGGGGCGGCGCCAGCAGTGGGTGTGAGCAGAACCAGTGCCATCAGTGGGTGCGAGCAGCTGCTGCTGCCCTGATTGCACCATGGGAGCAGGGGGAGGTGGAGAAGCTCTCAGGGGTGATTGAGGCCAGCAGGCAGCTGCCACTCGCACCCACTGATGGCACCAAGTGATTAGGACTGGTGCCGGGCACTGGCAGTGGTTGTGAGCAGCGGCTCTGGCACCAGCTGTGGGTGCAAGTGGCAGCTCTGGCGCCAGCTGCAGGTGATGCCGGTAACGGGTGTATGGGAGCAAAGAATTTCAGTAATCACCAGAGGCTTTTGATGACAGCGACCGGCGGCCCACCTTGGTCTGGCGCCTCCACTCACCTGCTCCACCATCCCACCATGGCCGACGCCCACCATGTTCCGCGCACACCCCTGGTGGTCAGTGCACATCATAGCAACTGGTTTGGTTTTCCCCCCATTAGGTCTATTTGCATGTTAGGGTTTTATATATAGAGACTAGAGGCCTGGGGCATGAAATTCATGCATGGAGGGGGTTCCCCTCAGCCCAGCCTGCACCCTTTCTAATCTGGGACCACTGGCTCCTAACTGCTCACGTGCCTGTCTGCCTGGCCATCCCCAACTGTCCCTCCTACACCACCACCCCCTTCCGCACACCCCACTAACCTGGTCGCCCCACACAGCCTGCTGTTCGGTCGTTTGGTCGGCCCTCACTAACCCCCCTGCCAGCTTGGTCACCCCACACAGCCTGTTTGGTCGTCTGTTCAGTTGTTTCGGATGAGATGGTTACTTAGCCTTTTATATATAAAGATAGTTCTAAAAGTTCTAGCCACAAACAAAAAGAAAACATAAAAGGCATCCAAATTGAAAAGGAGAAGTAAAACTCTCATTATTTGCAGATAACATGATTGTACGTAGAAAACCCTAAAGACTTCACCAAAAAACAACAACTGGATTTAATAAATGAATTTGGTATTGTAGCAGGATACAAAATCAACATTCAAAAATCAATGACTCTTTTAAACACCAATAATGAATTTTCAGAAAGAGAAACTAAACAAACAATCCCGTTTACCATTGCAACAAGAAGATTAAGATACTTAGGAATAAACTCAACCAAAGAGGTAAAAGTATTGTACTTGGAAAAATAGAAGACATTGGAAAGAGAGATAGAGGAAGATATAAACAAGTGGAAGAATACACCATGTTCATGGATTGGTAGAATTAACATCATTAAAATGTCCATACTACCCAAGGCAATCTGTAGATTCAGTGCAATCACCATTAAGATACCAACGGAATATTTTGCAGATCTAGAACTAATACTCAAAAAATTTATATGGAACCAAAATAGGCCCTGAATAGCTGCAGCAATCTTGAGAAAGAAGAAGAAAGTTGGAGGAATCACAATACCAGATATCAAATTATATTACCTGTCGTAACCAAACAGCCCGGTATTGGCACAAGAACAGGCATATAGATCAGTGGAACAGAACAGAGATCCCAGAAATTGACCAAAGCCATTATGTTCAATTAATATTTGACAAAGGAGGCAAGAACATACAGTATAGTCAAGACAGTCTCTCCAATAAATGGTATTGGGAAAAATTGGACAGATATATGCAAGAAACTTACATATAGACCACCAACTTACACCATACCCAAGAATAAACATATAGACCACCAACTTACTCCATACACAAGAAGAAGCAAATGGATAAAAGACTTAAACATAAGTTATGAAACCATTAAAATCCTAGAAGGAAACCATAGGCGGTAAAATCTTAGACATATCTCGTAACACTGTGTTTACGGATAATCTCCTAGGGCACTGGAAACTAAGGAGGAAAATAAACAAATGGGACTACATCAAAATAAAAGCTTCTACACAGCAAAAGAAACCATCAACAAAACAAAAAGGTAGCCCACTGTATGGGAGAACATATTTGCCAATGATACATCTAATAAAGGTTAATATCCAAAATATATAAGGAACTCATACACCTTAAGAAAAGGAAGACAATCTGATTTTAAAATGGTCAAAGGACCTAAATAGAGGCTTCTCCAAAGCAGACATATTAGGTGTACCAGTTACTAATGCAGATTTTGTAATAAAAAAAAACAACACAATAATTTCAAGAGAAACATCAAAAGTGCTTTATTCAAAGTAATGCCCATCGCTAGTTACACATTTCCCCCATCTTTTAGGTAATTTGTGGTTGTTTTTGTTTTTGTTTTTGTTTTAATATATTTTATTGATTTTTATTTTTATTTTTATTTTTTTATAGAGAGGAAGAGAGAGGGACAGAGAGCCAGAAACATCGATGAGAGAATCATCCCTCCCGCACACCCCCCACTGGGGATGTGCCCGCAAGCAAGGCACATGCCTCTGACTGGAATTGAACCCGGGACCCCCAGTCCGCAAGCCGACGCTCTTTCCACTGAGCCAAACCAGTTTCGGCACTTTTCTTGTTTTGAGGCAAACCATTCAGAGACCAAATTTTCCACTTCTTCGTATATTTTGAAGTGCTGCTCAGAAAGTGTGTGTGCCATTGATCAGAACAAGTGGTAATCCGAGGGAACAAGGCCTGGTGAATACAGCGGGTGGGTTTATACTTCCAGCCAAGATTTTTTAACGTGTCTTTAACTGGTTTTTAAGTGTGTGATGGTGCATCATCATGAAGCAAAATTACTTTGCCCATGTCTTCTGGAACATTCTGGTCGTTTCATGATCAAAGCATGGTCCATATTGATTGTTTCAGTAGTGATCAGTATTAACGGTTTCATCTCGTTTTAGAAGCTCATAATATATCACACCTTCCTGATCCCACTAAACGCAGTTGGTGTTGATGGTTGACCTGGATCAACCCATGATTTGTGCATTTGGGATTTTCAAAATAAATCCACTTTGCATTGCCAGTCACAATTCTATGCAAAAGGCTCTTTTCATGCAGTTGAAGAAGCATTTTACTGATGACTTTTCAGTTTTCCATTTGTCTTTCGTTCAGTTAATGTGGTACCCATTTTCCTTACTTTAAAATCTTTCCCGTTGCTTGTAAACAATTGGAAATTGTTTGCTGATCAACATTTAATCTTTCTGCAAATTGTTTTTTATTTTGACATGCATCTTCATCCAATAATGCTTGTAATTGTTGATCTTTGAACTTTTTCGGTTGACCTGGACATTCTTTGTCTTTCACATCAAAATCATCAGCTCTTTTAAATCATTTAAACTAGTGTTCACAAGTATCTTGAGATAGAGCATGCTCCATGCTCATCATAAGCTTCCCAAAGTATACGATAACTTTCAGCAGCACTTTTTTTTTCAAAATAAAATGATTGAAACTTCCCGAAAATGCTTTTTTGGGGGGCATGAAATTCGACATTTTTAAGCATAAAAATACCTATGATGTTAACATCTTCAGCAAATTTGACATATGAAATTTTGAAGCTTGTTGTCCATACAACAAAATAGCAAACATATCAAATTGCATATATGTCAACATATGTGACACTCGATCTATTGAAAAAAAGATGCATTATTAACCAGTATACCTAGTACAGATGGCCAAGAGACATATGAAAAAATGCTCAAAGTCACTGACCATTAGAGAGATGCAAAGTAAAACGACAGTGAGTTATCACCTCATACCTGTCGGAATGGCTACAATCAAGAAATCCACAAATGACAAGGGCTGGCAGGGATGTGGAGAAAAGGGAGCCCTGGTGCACTGCTGGTGGGAATGCAGACTGGTGCAGCCACTGTGGAGAACAGTATGGAATTTCCTCAAAAAATTAAAACTGCCATTTGACCCAGTAATCCCACTTCTAGGAATACATCCTAAGAAACCCGAAACACCAATCAGAAAGAATGTACGCACCCCTATGGTCATAGCAGCACAATGTACAATAGCTGAGATCTGGAAACAGCCCCAGTGCCCATCAGTAGACGAGTGGATAAAAACGCTGTGGCACATTTATATCATGGGATACTACGCAGCAGTAAAATAGAAGAATCTCTTGCCCTTTGAGACAATATGGAGGTAGCTGGAGAGCATTATGCTAAGTGAAATAAGTCAGTCAGAGAAAGACAAGTATCACATGATCTCCCTCATGCGTGGAATCTAAGTAACAAAATAAACCGATGAACAAAATAGACCCAGAGGCATGAAAGATAGAACAGACTGGAGAATCTCAGAGGGAAGGCGGGGGAGGGCAGGTGGTGGGGAAGTGACCCACAAAAGAACTTGAGTGCACATAGGCACAACCCATGGACACCGACAGTAGGGCAGGGGGCGGGGGCAGGGCAGGAGGGGTTAATGGGGGAGGGATATATGCAATACTTTCAGCAATAAACACGTAAATGTTTTCTTTTCTAGCTGGCCTCACAGTAAAAGCTCACCATGTTTAGTCAGATTTTAGGTCCACCTTTTGCTGTCTCTGAGGTCAGGACATAGCTTCACATTGATGGAATTTATATTTGATGAGAGAATGGTTGTCTTGGAGATCCAGGGCATTTTGTTACTTGAAACAGCAGGAAAGGAGCCTGCGCAGGAGAACTCAGGGCGTCCCGAAAGTGGGGGTTTTCTTAGGCTTTCCACATCATGGACAGGGGTCAGGCGCTAAGACCACTCTGATCATCTCCATCATGAGGGTCTCCACCACCTTCCCTCTCAAGACCGACTTTGTCTGCTCCTTGGTGGGTTCTTTGCTCCTGGAGTCCAGGCCGATGGGTCAGACACCTGTCTGATGGCTGGGGTGGTCCCCTCCTCTATAGGGCGGGCAAACCCTGAAAAGGTGTTATACCAGGTTCCCTGCGACTTCACATTTTACCCTTGAATTTTAAAGTCAGAAAACTGTTGATACTACAAAGCATTTTGCATTTACTTGGGGGGGGAGGGGGAGATGGAGGATTTTTACATCCTGTTTTATGGATAAGGTAATAGCGGGCACCTGCTAAGTACAGTGAGGTCTTGCTCCGAGTCCTTTGCAGGTATCTCACCTAATCCTCAGAACAGCCTTGAGGGGGAAATGTTTTTAGCATCCCGCTTCTACAGAGGAGGAAATCAAGAAAGTAAGCTGTTAAATAAATTGCTTCAGGGCAAGGTTTCAAGCACAGTCTGAGCGTGGCAGAGAGGAAATCTCTATCTTTTGGAAACCGTCTTTCCGTTTTCTCACCTCCTCGTCATTCTCCAGCCCATTGCCACACTCCATCCAAGCTCACCCGGTGCTCAGCCATGGCTCCCCTTTGCAGTTCCCCAGTCCTCTGATGGTCCCTCCGCCCACACAGCATTCCTCGAAAGTGGCTGGCTGTTGGTTTTCTTGATGGTTTTTACTCTTTCTTTTTTCAGTTTGATAACAGGCTTAGTGAGGTCATTTATACACCACACAATTGTCCTTCATTCATTAGACTTGGGACTTCCTCATGGCCTTGTCCTGGGCCCCTTCTCATTCTGTCCCCTCATCCTAGACCAGTGGTCAGCAAACTGCGGCTCTTGAGCCACATGCAGCTCGTGAGCTACGGTTTGCCACTCTGTTGACTAATGAGTTTGCCGACCACTGTCACATACTACCCTTTACCTCTTTGCACACAATATGCCACGATTGCCTAATCCTCACAGCTTCCTACCACACGGTAACATTTAGTCTGGTCCAGTGGTCGGCAAACTTGTTAGTCAACAGAGCAGCAAACTGTGGCTCATGAGCCACATGTGGCTTGTGAGCTTCGGTTTGCC
Organism: Nyctalus aviator; assembly: GCA_036971965.1. Taxonomy (NCBI): domain Eukaryota; kingdom Metazoa; phylum Chordata; class Mammalia; order Chiroptera; family Vespertilionidae; genus Nyctalus; species Nyctalus aviator. The sequence continues at coordinate 68,094,650 of CM072930.1, read as the reverse complement.
GACCACTCTTCTAGACCGTCTTGTGCCCTTCCTGGCTCTAGTTGCTGTGACACCTGTTGCGCAGTGTTTTTATCCCGTGGGTCCCAGATGGATCCCCAGGCCTCAGCTGAGTGTTCAGTTACCTGCTCAGTATATGCCTGGTGCCTGTCACAGTCTCTCAGTTCTGTCTCCTGCCCCTGCCTCCTCTTTAAAAAGCCAGCCCGGTTTAGTGAATGGCACCACATCCACAAGAATGATGCCTGGCTGTGGCTTTCTCACTCTCCCACCCAACTAATCAGATCCTCTCAATTTTACTTCCTAAATATTACGCTCTCGGCTGGGCCAGGCATTGGCATTTTCTCTTGAACCGTTAAGTAGCCAGATCTTTCCCAGCATCTGCTCTGGCCCCTCCAACAAGTTTTATATGCTGCACGTGGAGGGAGGGAGGGAGGAAGGGAGAGAGAAAGAGAGAGAGGGAGAAAGAAAGGGAGGGAGAAAGAGAGGGAGGGAGAAAGAATTATCAATGTGATAGAGAACCATTAATCAGTTCCTCCTGTATGTTCCCCTACAGGGGATCCATCCTGCAACCTGGGTACGTGCCCTGACCAGGAATTGAACACAACCCTTTGGTGCATGGGACAATGCCCAACCACCTGAGCCACACTGGCCTGGCCTTAGAGATATTTTTAAAAAACATTTACCTAGTTGCATTAGGTCCATGCTTAAAACTTTCAGTGATCTTCCTTTGCTGGAGTCCCCTCTCTCCTGCTGTTCCCTCCTGTACCTGCTCCCCCACCCTGCCTCATTGGATACCTGTCTCCCACTCGTATTTCCCTCCAGCTTTCCTTGCCTTTAAGTTCCTCTAACTGCGTGTTCCTCTGTGCATCTGCACCTCACGCAGGCTGTTCCCTCTGCCTGGAGAGTTCTTCCCTTTCCTCCTGGCCACCAGGTCTCAGCCTGTATCACTTGCTTGAGGAAGCCTCTCCAGAGTCCCAGACAGGATGTCACGTGTGGTCTCACGATCCCTCACAATGGATCTGGGTTGTGAAGGAGAAATGCATTTACCCACGTTCCCCTTGCCATTGAATTGTAAGCTCCGGGAGGATGGGGTCTGAGAACTTAGTATTTACCAGGCCTCAGAGATACTGTGATGAGCAAGACTTCATGTTAGTAAATAGAGAGAGAGAGAGAGAGAGAGAAAGAGAGAGATACACTGAGTGGCCAGATTATTATGATCTCTGAACGGATAATAATCTGGCCACTCAGTGTATATCCTGTATAATAAAAGGCTAATATGTAAATTGTCCCTGGACCAGGAGTTTGACCAGCAGGCAGGCCAGCCAACTGCGTCCCCTCCCCCTGGCCAGGCTGGCCTGACTCCATGCACCAGGCCTCTAATATATACGCTCATACACACACACACACACACACACACACACACACTGAGTGGCCAGATTACTAGGCATTCAGAGATCATAATAATCTGGCCATTCAATGTATATGAGCTTTAACTTTTACTTTGCCTCTTAGACTTAGTGCAGTTCAAAGCCTTCATGCTCTTTCTTATAAAGAATTAGGCATTTCTGCCTTTGCTGGTGTGGCTCAGTGGTAGAGCATCTGTCTGCACACTGAAGGGTCTGGTTTGATTCCCGGTCAAGGACATGTACCTGAGTTGCAGTTTCAAGCCTCCAGCCTTGGTTGGGACCCACGCAGGAAGCAACCAGTTGTATCTCTCTCACACTGATGTTTCTCTCTGTCTCTCTTCCCTCCCTCCATTCCACTCTCTTTAAAAGTCAATGGAAAACATTCTCAGGTGAGGATTAATAAAAAATAATCTCTATATATAAACACGAAATATGCTAATTAGCCAGACGTCATAATCACTCAGGAGGAAGCTGCATCATGACCGCTCAGGAGGAGCTTCGTACAGATGGGAGGGAGGGTACTGCATGCCGCCCCCAGCTCCAGTGGCCATGGGGGAGGCTGGCTAGGGCGGGCCGGAGCGGAGAAACAACATACCATTGGATGATCTCCTCACCCCACCCCAGTAGATGAAACGCAGCGGCCAGTGCTATGCAGGTCAAGCACAGATCCCAGCCCTCCTTGAGTGATTTCAATTTTGCACCGGGCCTCTAGTCCTATATAATAAAAGGCTAATATGCAAATTGTCCCCTCAACCAGGAGTTCGACCAAGGGAAGGGGCTGGCCAACCACCACGGTCCCTCCCCTTGGCTGGCCAACCAACCTCCTGCATCCCCTCCCCCTGGCCAACCCAGCCCGATTGCCCCATCGGGAGGAGCCAGCCAGACCTCACCCATGCACAAATTCGTGCCCTCTAGTAATAATAATTAAGACCTTCCTGTTTGAGGCAATGAGAGGGCATCCATTCACCTAGTTACTGTGTCTTATCACAGAACAGGGTCACGGGGAGGAACGGAGGAAAGGACTGTGACTTGTGTGTCTCCCACGTAAATAGGAAGTCCGAATGTATTTATTACACCCGGGCAGGGGACAGCCGAAAGACAGGAACAGGACGGAAATATGATGACTGCTTACGTGATCTGGGATCCGAGTAAAGTCTTAGGTCTTCCTTCTGTGGTCGACTTGTGCTGATGTGAGGAGAGAGTGTAACATGCATCCGATAATAAAGGGGCAGCCTTTTGGGGGAAGAAACTAATTTGGGAGTCTTTGGGTTAAATTTTGGTCCATTTCTCTTCATCTGTTTAATTGGCTGTTTCTGCCTCGCCCTGAGCTATTTCTTATGTACTTATACTTACCCAACGCATTGCTGTTTCTGGAAGGTTGTGATTCATGCGTTTGTTATGCTTCGGTCATTTGTAACTACCGTGTTTCCCCGAAAATAAGACATCCTCCGAAAATAAGACCTAGCGCATGGAAAGATAAGACATCCCATGAAAATAAGATCTAGTGCATCTTTGGGAGCAAAAATTAATATAAGGCCGAAACTGGTTTGGCTCAGTGGTAGAGCGTCGGTCTGCGGACTGGGGGGTCCCGGGTTCGATTCCGGTCAGGGGCATGTGCATTGGTTGCGGGCACGTCCCCGGTGGGGGGTGTGCAGGAGGCAGCTGGTCGATGTATCTCTCTCATCGATGTTTCTAGCTCTCTATCCCTCTCCCTTCCTCTCTGTGAAAAATCAATAAAATATATATATTTTTTTTTAAATTAATATAAGAAGACACTGTCTTATTTTCGGGGAAACAGGGTTACAGCAAGTTGCTATAGATCATAGACCTTATTTTCCTGGAAATGCAGTGTTTACTCATTCCATAGGACCTTGTCAGGAACACCCACGCCCACATCCTCAGCGTTTGTTTATACCTCTGTTTGGCTCTCACTTTCGCCTTCACTCTAGCTCTGGGGTGTGCCCTCCCTTAAGTCTTTGATGTATCAGAGCCATTGTTGTTAAGGACGTGAGTCAGACTATGTCAGAGTCCTATTTCTTCTACTTAAAAACTGTGAGGCCTCGGGCAGGTGATTTCCAACCTCAGCTTCTTCACGTGGAAGTGGGAACTAATAGCAGTGCCTGGATGGTAGGGTTATCGATCGAATGAGCATGGCGTTCGCTGCAGCACCTGCCCCGGGTTGTTCCCGGTCAATGTAGCCATGATGGTAACTGAAGAAAGGACCGGAAAGGCGGCTCAGCAAAAATGTAAAGCCACCGTCACCGTGAGTGTGCTGGCCAGTCACTGCCCCCCACCCAGGGGGAGGTTCAGTGTCTACACGGCCAGACTTTCCCACGTGAATATATTGTGCCCGTGCAGGCAGCAGCATTTGTGATGGGCTGTGATCAGTCCCCATTCCTCAGAATCGCCTGCAAGAAAGATGGTGTCATCCCCACCTGACAAATGAGGAAATTCACTCCAAGGGATTGCGTGATTTGCTCAAGGTCACGCTGAAGGTGATGGCAGTTCTGACCCAGGTTTGGTCCTGATCTGCCCGCTTCCCTCTGTGCTCGCCCCTGGGAACTGATGCCCGAGCCCGTGGAGAAGGCGGCTCCTTCCCACCTGACACCGGGAGGTGGGGCCCGCGGCCCGCGGCTCCTAAAGGGAGCGCCTGCTGCAGCGCCGCCTCCGTTGTCTTATATTTTGATTTGAAATCATAATCCTTACGGTGCTTTCCCAGGTGATGGAGTGCGGCCAGAGGCCCAGAGCAGGAGGGCTTGTTGTATTGTTGAGCCCCAGAGATGTGCAGGCGTTTATGGACGTAGGTATAGGCGCTGCTCACCTGTGATGTGAGCAAGGAAGGATACATCCTGTCGGAATCGGTAACTGCAGGGCATGGTGGGGCGTTGGTGGCATCACCTGACACATGAATTTGGCTGCCACACGTGTGACTCAGGGTGGTTTGCTGAATATATTCGTTTACCCCTCTTCCCTCCTAAAATCCTTCTGACCTGACAGCAATCAGTGAAATCAAATACGGAATGTAGTCTCGCTGAACAAAAACAAAAGCTTAGTTCTTGGAAAAGCCCCTTACAAATAAGAGGGGCTTCTGAATTATAAATGCAGAGCTTTCGAAAATAACATTACAAGAAACCTGTACATACCAAGCTATACCAATAAATTAAAAAATCTGCCACATTTGGCCGAAACCGGTTTGGCTCAGTGGTAGAGCGTCGGTCTGCGGACTAAATGGTCCCAGGTTCGATTCCGGTCAAGGGCATGTATGTTGGTTGCGGGCACATCCCCGGTAGGGGGTGTGCAAGAGGCAGCTGGTCGATGTTCCTCTCTCATCGACATTTCTAGCTCTCTATCTCTCTCCCTTCCTCTCTGTAAAAATTCAATAAAATATATTTTTTAAAAATCTGCCACATTTGAATAAATTTACAAATTTGTTTTTTCCTGGTTAATTGGTTATCCCTTTGACCAATCACCATGAGAGAAATAAAAAGTCATTAATTGTGCACTGGAAATGGGAGAATGGTATGGGTGTGACTATATCTCAACAAAGCTGTTATCTACCAAAAGTTATGAAAAGTCCTCACCCTTCTTCTGCCCGTGCGAAGGAGGCCTGTTATCCCACCCGTCGATGGTGAGTTCTGTAACCCTACAGCAAGCATCCAAACTCATGGCCCACAACGAATATTTTTGTGGCCCAGCCAATATAACAGTATGTAAGAAACATTTTAATAAAAATTTCGTAACTTAATTTTTACAGTATCCTGTTATACATGATTATTAACAATGAACTACAACGTTCGCTAATGACTGATTACTATAATCATGTTGCATTCATTTCCCTTACATGCCTTACGCGCAGGCATACCATTTCTCTCCACTAATACTGGCAGCAAATATTTTAGCAGCCAGTGGCCATGTCAGTTTTGGACTGACGTGTTTGGTGTGTGCAACATGAAATATTTCACTTTCAGAGAACAAGAAAAATAGGTTTATTTGTGTTACGCTTATTAATTTATGCAGTTATTCAGTGTCTGGTATGATAATGTTCAAGAAAAATATTAATTTTTATTAAAATGTTCTATTTTATGTTAACGGTGACATTTATTTTGGCCTTTTCTATAAAAATAAACCTACATTTCTTTGGAAAGTGAAGCTTTTGTGTTTTTGCGGCCACAAAAACCTAAAGCTTGTTGATTTGGCCGTGTTAGCCTTTGAGTTTGACATGCTTGCCCTCAGGAACAGTTAATGCCTCCGCTGTGTGAATGTTTTAGGGCACAGGAAAGGCTAGCAGCTTCCCAGATCACTGTGTGAGGCCAGCGTGACCCTAACATCAGACTCAGATGCCAGCACCCGGGGGAGAAAACAAGGGGTTACCTCTGTGGAAGGTGGGTCGCACTCCCACGTAACAGCACAGTGAGCCGTGCGTGTGACCAAGCAAGGCTTGTCCTGGAAATGCAAGAAGGCTGCCATATAGAGAAACCCCCAGGAAGGCATGCCAGCAGGTTAAAGGAGAGAAGCCTCTGGGCGTCCCAGTGATAGGAACAGCAATTGATAAAATTCAGTGTGCGCTCCTGTAATGAATCCGTCATCCGCTCGGCTGCAAGGGCATCAGCCTGAGGGCCGGGCCGGGTGGGTCCTGGCATTGTCTGTGCCCAGGGCGTCCTCACTCTCCTGGCCTGTCCAGAGCTCGGAGCCTGAGCCCTGTGAGCTGACCTTGTCCTCTTGTTGTTGCAGCTCAGTATTTGGGTCTGTTTCCTGAGAAAGAGGGAGTACGGGCTGTGATAGCGGCTGCACTCAGAGCCATTTTAAAACTCTGCTGGGTGGCAGTGTAATTGCAAGGTCACTGCTGAGACGTTCCTTGGGCATCTTTGCAGCTCTGTGAAGTGCCTCATTGGGAAGTGCGTGCCTTTACTTGCTTACACGGTTCCTTCTTTTCTCCTAACTCTTTGCCCCTAATCTGGAAAAGTATATGCCTTTTCCTCTTCAGTGGACAGTTGAAACCAAATGTAAAAAGCATGGAAAGGGGAAGGAAGGCATTTTTTTTTTATCTGTCACCTTGTAAGTCCTTTCATTATATCTAAGCTTTGACTTTGTTAATATTCCCATTTCTAAGCACTTTAGGAAAGTTTATATGAGTTTAATCTTTTCTATATACGTTTTTTAAAAATATGTTATTGATTTCAGAGAGGAAGGGAGAGGAACAGAGAGATGGAAAAATCAATGATGAGAGATCATTGGTCAGCTGCCTCCTGCACACCCCTCTGAGGATCGAGCCCACAACCCATTGACCTGTGATCTCCTGGTTCAGAGGACTGCACTCAACCACTGAGCAACACTGACCGGGCTTTTCCACATACTTTTGACTATCTTATTTCCCTTTTTTATTTATTTGAGGATATTTTTTTCATCGCTTTTTAGACAGGGAGGGAGTGAATAGAGAAATACTGATGTGAGAGAGACACATTGACTGGTTGCCTCCCACAAGCACACTGACTAGGTGGGGAGCAAACCTGAAACCCAGGTATGTGCCCATGACCGGAAATCGAACCCACAACCCTTCAGTGCACGGGCCTGTGTTCTAACCACTGATCCACACTGTCCAGGGCCCATGTTCCTCTTTTTTGCCTATTTCTTGCTCAACTATTTGAAATGGTTTTCTAAAAGAAAAGATACAGTATGCAATAATAAACTTGTGTTTCTAAATGTGGAATAAAGTATGAAATATAATTTTTAAAATAACTAATATATTGATCATCTTTAAAATTTTTTAACTTAAAATCAAACCCTAACATTTTTTTAAAATGAAATTAAGCCCTGTGGCTAGCTGCCGGGTCACAGCAGTAGGAGCTGAGCAACGTGAGCAGTCACCGACTGCCCTGTACTCAGAGGCTTCGATTGTGCTTTCTGACTTGGCATCTGCAGGTCCGAGCTCACTGGGGCGCTGGCCCAGAGCGAGCAGAGCCAACTCTGTGCTGCCGAAGGTCTGGCAGCTTCGTTACCGAGTCAGGTTTACTGAACCTGGCGCTTCTGTTTCCTGTCACCTCCCTCGGGGGAGCAGAGCGGTCCCTCTGCGTCCTGTGGCCTGGTAGCCAGCGCTCCGGCCCCTCCTCTGCCCGTCCTCTGTCCCTCCCTCAGTCTCATCCTCTTCAGGCGAGCACATGGTCAGTGGCAGTCTGTCTTGCTCTTTTCACACAGAACCACACCATCTCAGGACACATTTTTTTTTTTTTACAGATTTTAAATTAAAATTCAGTGTACATGGTTTTGAGAAAAAGTCATTTATGACTGTAAAGTTGTTTTTGCTGTATTTTTAGGTTTTTTAAGTATGTTGACAATAGTGTGAATCTTTTAAGGTCTTCAGTAGTTTCATCCAATTAAATTACATGTTTTTGTCCAATAGAAAAAAGCTTCAATATAAAATATACCTGCAAATACTGTGAAAGCTTTAGATCAGTGCTGTTTTGCCTTACCAAATATGATGGTGCATCTCCAAAGATGCATTATTTCTGTGACTAAAAACATCCCTTCCCAGTCCTGCAATCTTATGAAGGCCTATAAGTCACGTTTCTTTACTGACCATTGAATCGAGAATCGCCAGCATTCTTCTGAACGCCTGTGCACTGCTGTTCCCTCTGAGGTTAGGAACGTGACATAGTAATCTCGGACTCACACCTGGTCGTCTGCATTTTACTTGCGTGTTTGCCGGCGGCACACAGGCCGGCAGACCTGAGGCCGGGCTGACCCCAGGAGGAATTGCTGCGTGCCTGGCCACTGCCTCGGAAGGCTGCGGTCCACGGGAAGACCTGGTGTTAGTATGAGGCAAATGGCTCCAAACGGGAGTGATTCACAAAGCTCCGATGGAAATGCCAAAACGGGAGCGCTTCCTCCTGACTGCGGGTCTTCAGGGAGGTGCTGTGACCTCTGACCTGAACTTTGAGGGGGCAGCCGTTTCCTGAGGCCCCGTTGCACACTGTCACCAAAGTGTGACATGCAGGGGTCGCAGGGCCACAGGAAGAACCCTCCCCAGCCTCGCTCAGCTCCTCTGGGTGCCCAAAGCTCCTGGTGTCCTTGGCTTGTGGCTGCATCCCTCTGACTTCTGCTTCCATCTTCCCAGGGCCATCTCCTCTGGGTTCGCCTGTGTTTTCTCCTCCTCTCACTTTGGTCATTGGATTTAGGGCCCAGCCTAATCCACGATGATTTCATCTCAAGATCCTTACTTTTCCAAATAAGGTCTCCTTCCGACACGCCAGGAGGAGATAGCTCTTCATCCCACTGCAGGAAGGCAAGTGGGATGGGAAGGCGCCGTGCTGGGGAGAGACTAGCATGCCAAAGCAGCACGGAAACAAGGATCACGTTCCCAAAGGAAGTATGGATGGTAAGGGTCCTAGGGGATGTGAGGGGTTAGAGTTTGATTTCTAGAAACATGAAATGATGTGTGTGTGTGTGTGTGTGTGTGTGTGTGTGTGTTGGGCTGCGGGGGGATAGTAGTGGGACCTGTCATGAATTATTGAGCCAAGGGTGGTATGTAGTCAGATCTTTTAGAAAGAAACATGTGTATTAATTGCTTGCATTTAAACTTAGGTGTGGCATTTTCAAATTGTTTTGTTAACCTTTGCAAATTAAATACCACATATTTTCTGCTTCTCAAAGGCACTCTGTAGCAGCTCCCTTGAACAATGCTGTTGGGTTAGCATATTATTATTGGAAGGGCAGTGAGATTTCATGTCATTCCGCAAACAGCCGTCTCTGGTGGACCAGTAACTCAGGTGCCAATAGAATACTCTATAATTATGCTTCTACCCAGTGAGCTATAAAATAACAAAGAATGGAACGTTGTGATACTATCTTAACCCCAGTTACCTGCTGAATAATGAGAACGTGAACTTCATGCCTGCTCAGGAATGTTATAATGCATTCCAAACAGCCTGTTATTGTTGAAAGGTTTTGTTGTTTTTTTCTTTTTGGATGAACTCCAGATCACTCCAGTTTTCACTGTTTCTGTGTATTTGCCTCTCAAGTGGACATGTGTGTCCCCAGCCTTGACTCACAAGGGCTCTGCACAATGTAAACAACACAGACGCATCCAGCTAACGTCAGAAGCTACGCTGTGTGTGGAGGAGCAGGAACATTTTAGAACATTTCACTTTCTCTTCCTAACATAGGTGCTGGCACTTTTGTTACCAATGTTGTTTTATTACATCAACAGCCGTGTATTCATAGGGAGAACCAAAGTAAATTTTGTTGTAATTTGTTTTACATATTTAACATTTTGCTTTTGCTTTGTTGAGCCAAGCTTTCCACATCTAAGAAAAGTATTGTACAACCTCCTCAAGCCCCAGAACCCCAACCTAACCCTGAGGAAAACATCAGCCGTGGGCCGAGGGGGTCTCCGGGACCTGCCCAGCCCTCCACGAGGACCCCGGCCACCACGCAGGGAGGCCTGCAAGAGTGGCTCAGCCACGAGGCATGTCCGGGAGACGCGGCTGGACGCCATGTGCTGTCCCGGAGAGATTAAACACTAAGGAAATCTGAGTAATGAATGGATTTCTGTTAATAATTAGTCCGCTATTATTTTACCGGTCCATTACTTCTAACAAATGTAAGCCATCAGTGATGGAGGAGACCTGGCTCTCGCCGTTGGGGCCTGGTTGAAGCAGGTGGATGCTGAGAAAGAACCTGGGAGCCCCACTCCCTCACCACTCTCTTCCTGAAGACACACACACAGAGGGCCTGCCCCTGACAGGTCCCTGCTGAGGTGGAGGCTGCAGGGATGAGCGGGGGAGTTCCAGGGTGGACGGGGGAGAAGCCAAAACCAGGGCAGACGTGGAAGAACCTGGAGTGGCTCCACACGGACACGCAGACCGTACGAGGAGGGGAATGCCCCGCCCGGTTCGCACAGCCTCTGACCAGTCCTGACGCAGCGCTGGGTTCCCGCTCAGGGGAGGGAATAACCTCCTGGGTCCACGCGGAGGCAGACAGCGGACAGCTCCTCATGGAAGGAGGGAGAGTGCAGTGGGGACAGCTTCTCCCTGAGCCATGTTGGCAGCAGATGCGCCCTGGATGTAGTGGGAGGAGGGGTGTTTACCTGTAGTCTCCCTCCCAGCACACAGCCCGAGGTTGAGATTGTAAGATCCATGCTACAGACTGTCCCCAGGACCCCTCTGAACGGTCAAGATCATCAAAAACGAGGTCTGACAGCTGTGACCATCTGGGGGAATAAGGAGCTGATGACTGTGCCCTCCTGTTGGGACCCTGGATCAGATAAAGGGCATGAGGGAGATTAAGGGAATCCAACAAAGTGTGATCTCGAATAATAACATGTCAGTGTTGTCCGTTAGTTGTGATAAATGTGCCACAGTAATATCAGACGTAAACTTCGGGGGGAACCTGCTGAGGGGTGTGGGTGTACCAGGAACCGATTCATTATCACCGCTTTTCTCTAAATCTAAAGTTGTTTAAAATAAAATGTTTATTTAAATATTTTTCAAAAAATCAACAGAGGAATTAAGGTGTCCTTTCTGGGTGATGGATTATTACGTTTTTGTATAGTTAGTTTTCCTCTTGATTTCATTCATTTGAACTTCAGGATACGGATTCGGCCGCAGTGTGTAACCTGAACACTAGCTAAGAGGATGTGTGACTGCAGCGATCTCTGTGCCTGAGAAATCCCCGCTGAGCAAGCGGCAAGGAAACAGCACATCTCACGGCGATGGGGGCGCAGCGCAGAGACGGTCAGACTGTCTGCGCAGCTGCCCTGAGAGCTGCTGTGCTTCAGTTCCCCGTGCAAGACTCCCGTTTCCCATAGATCAGTGTTTCAGGGAACATGGAAACACACAAACTGAACCTTAATCGCCCATTTTCCAACTGCCAAGCGACCAGTCACTATGATGAAGACTGCAGAGGCCAATCGCACAATCAGCACAATCAAAGCCCTGATCAGCCCCCACCCCACCAATCTCCCACGTCCCTTTTCCCTCCTCTCCCCCTCCACTTCTCCCCCACTGCTGGCTCAGCCCGATCAGCCCCCATCAGGGCGGCTGGCTGGACCCCACCCGTGCACGAATTTGTGCACTGGGCCCCTAGTTCATGCACAAACCCTGCACTTGCCTGGGTCGTGCCCGCAGTGCTGTTGTAACAGTTGATGTCTCCTCCATTTGGGCGTCAGCCAAAGGAGACCTGGCCTCTAGCGAAGCAGAAGTGATGGTAGTAAGGCCTTGCCTGTATCCAGTTCTCCTGTTTCATTATCTCTGCCTGGGTCATTCCTGGGCAGCCTCCTAGACAAAGCAGGCAGGCGTGATTCTTACGACAGGACAGTCTGAAGTCCACACAGTCTGAGGGACAGGTCTCCCGCCGCCTCGACCCTCACTGCACGGAGCCGCCACCTGCTCACCAACACGCCCCAGTCTGTTTCCTTCCCCAGCCCCTCCCCCCGGCCCTGGGGTCTGCTTTGGGAGAACACACACTAAGACCCTGTGAATAAATAGTGATTGACTGAGTTAATGTGCTAGATGAGTAAGATCCAGGAAAGGAACTTGAAGAATAAACGGCAGAGAAGGATATTTAAGTTAAAGCAGATGGAGCGATTGCGGACAGCAGGGGACCGAGGAGGGCGCTGTTGGCCTGGCCCTGGGGACGGGCCGTGGGGAAACGGTACAGGGAAGCCAGATCACTGAGGCTCCCAGGCATGGCCCAAGCCGCGGGACTCGATGCTCGAGCAGGAGGGGAGACGGGAGAGAGGGGCTGTCCAGGGGCTGCTGGGGATGAAGCGGTTAGGGTGCTAGTGCCCGGAAGGGAGGTCAGAACTGGGAACGGGCGTGGCAGAGGTCCACGTAGTTGACAAGAAGTTGGCAAACAGTCAGTACGCACCGTTTCCCACGTAGGAAATGGAAGAACAACATGGGTCCTTCCAGCCAAGGAACTGGGGTTGGTTTTACGTGGCCACCTCAGTCTTCCCGCCCTGCACGGTCCGGGGTGGAGGAGGGGGGACACGGTGGAAAGCAGAGACCAGTTAGGAAGTCAGGGTATTTCTATCAGGCTAAGCGCAGTGGCCATGGAGGTAGAGGAACAGATGGATTTAAGGAAGGATTGTGCGATAGCCCTGGCTGATGTGGCTCAGTGGATAGAGCCTATGGACCAAAAGGTCCCGCGTTCGGTTCTGGTCAAGGGCATGTACCTCAGGTTGCAGGTTCCTCCCCAGCCCGGACCCAGGTCAGGGCGCGTGTTGGAGGCAACCAATCAGTGTGTTTCTCTCCCGTCGGTTTCTGTCTTCCCCTCCCTCTTCCACTCTCTCTAACAATCAATGGAAAACTATCCTCGGGTGAGGATTTATAAGAGAGATTGAGATTTGGGTGATAAGTTGGTGAAGGGAAGGAGGATGTAACGAGCATGCTGCCTGGGGTGCTGTATCACTGGCCGGGTGCGGTCCACTCACTTCACTAATAAACCTGCCGTAAACCCCACAGTGCACTGGCGTCCCTTTTGTCAGCGGTCACCTGACTTGCCAGTTAACTGCCACGCGTCCAAAACGGAAACCATCCCCATTTCTTCCATATGCACTGCAATATTGGCAGATTTTCTTTACAAACCCAGAGGTGTCACCAACAAGTCTGATTTTAAACGTGGGCGACCAGAGCCGATAGGCGAGGTGTGCGGCTGACGGCGTCCAGCGTGGGGTGGCGTGTGGGGAAGGCCCGCCGCTGGGGCGGACGGACGGTGGCTGTACAGTGACTCAATAAGAAAGATGTACATTTGTCCACGGTTTTCAGTGCTTTTGTGGGGGCCATATTTCCATATGACTTTTTCATAAACGGTACTCGCATGTGAGGTGAAATTAATTTTCAGTTGTTCACTGCCAGTGTGTAGAAATATGATAGCGTGTTCTTTGTTTATGAACTCTGCCTCCTGTGACTTTGCTGAACTCTTTTTATTAAATATCTGGGGACTTTTCTGTAGGGTCTTTGGTATTTTCTCTGTAGAAAATCAGAGACTGCGAATGAAAGCAGTTTTGCTTTTTCCTTTTCAGTCCGCGCGCGCTTTGTGCTTTTCTTGTCTTCGTGTGGCCGCCAGGCCATCCGGCCCGGCGTGGCGCTGGCGGAGTGAACATCCGTGTCCTCCCGGGACCCGCACAGGGACAACCCCATGCTTTCCACCAAGTCCACTCGCAGTGGTTTCCATGCCGACTCTGCATGGGAGTATTCGTTATCGCTGATATTTGCCCTTTTTTCGTTCCTTCTTAGCAGAAGACTCAGAAAGTGGCGTTTACATGCGATTCATGAGGTCACACAAGTGTTACGACATCGTCCCAACCAGTTCCAAGCTCGTGGTCTTCGATACTACGTTACAGGTAAGTGTGCCGGTTTCCATGACGTGGTGTGTTGTTGGGGCGGCGACCTCGGGGAGTCATTTCATTCCGGGGCCTCCCCGCGCCCCGGGCGCGTGCAGGGGTTTGGTCCGAGCTCCCCATCTTCACGGCAGCCTTACGGGGAACGTGCTGCCGCTGTCCTCTTCCTGCGGAGAAGGGAGCTCGGGTTCTGAGTTAAAGAGCTTAACTCACCAACTGACACCACAGGGTTAGGATTTAAGATCTTGGCCCACAGAGTGGATGGGGACGGGGTCTGCCGCAGTCTCTGTGGTGTGCACACTTCCCTCGGTGTGTGCAGGTGTTTTGGTTGTTTTTTTAGGAGAATATGTCACCAGTTATTTGAAATAATACAGATGAAAAAGAAAAAAAATACTATAGTGGAAAAGAAAAAATGAAAAAGAAAAAAAATACTATCTGAGACCTTTATTTATCTCTTTTATTTTTTATTTTTTTAAATATATTTTTTATTGATTTTGTACAGAGAGGAAGGGAGAGAGATAGTTAGAAACATCGATGAGAGAGAGTCATCGATCAGCTGCCTCTTGCACACCTCGTACTGGGGATATGCCCACAACCAAGATACATGCCCTTGATCGGAATCGAACCCTTCAGTCCCCAAGCCAACGCTCTTATCCATTGAGCCAAACCGGTTTCAGCTATTGATCTCTTTTAGCAAAAAATGTAAACATGTCCATTTTGGTATTAAAACTGCTTTTTACAGCTCCTTTTATACCAATATGACTATTGAAAAGTGCTAAATAATTCGTTCAGTGAAATAGCAAATGTCTCCATACGTGCATGTCTGCGTTTAGCGGCTCTCTGGCCCTTCTTTGCCAAGAAGGGTTGTCTTCTGTTGTAGGGGCAGAGCCAGAACTTCCCGGGAATCACACTTTATGAGGGTCCTTCCCCGGAGATTCCCGAAGGGGCTGGAGCCGCAGAGGGCGGAAGCCCTGCGGTCAGACTCAGACAGAGGCCCCGGAGGGCGCTGCACTGACCGAGGCAGCAGGCGGAGGGGGAGGCCAGGTGTCCTGGCCGTCCTGGGAGCGGTGTGCCCAGGCTCTGCCACTCTGCCCGCTCCCCCTGTGCTCTGGGACCTCGCCCGCCCGCCCAGCCGGCCTGTGTCACGCCCAGCGGCTCGCCCTCCCCGGGTCTTCTTCAGAGCACCCCGGGCTCTGGGTCACTCTGCTGCATTCCTCGGGAACGCAAAAACCGGCCTGTTCTCATTGCATTTTATTTCCCGGCTGGTTTTTATTAGCATATAGAAACACAACTGGTTTTTGTAAATTGACCCGATTTATGCTTACAATTTTGCTAAATTCACTTACCAGGGACCCTTTAAGGACCCTCTACCCTGAAGAGGAGAGGGAAGCTGCAGACACTATTATAGTAGTTTTGGAAGTGTGGTCTCTAGCACTGTACCTACAGATTCTAGGAGGCCAAGAACTGGAAAGTCTGAATTCCCCAGCAGAACCGCTGGGTCGGCCCAGCTCACCGAAGGCTCCCTTCCCCGAGGACCCGGCCTGACCCCCATTCCCCGCCACCAGAAGAGTGACAGGCACGCGGCCTGAGTCCGCTCTCACGCAGCTTCTCCCTCGCCAGGAAACTCTTTCCCCCGAATTTAGAACTTAGCCAAAGTGAGCAATACGTGAAAAACGCAGGCGAGTCTGCCCTTAGGAGCGTCCAGAGGCCAGGAGTCCCTCCCACCCAGGCTCCGGTGGGCCGGGCACAGGCGGTGATGCTGCTGGCCCAGCACAGGAGCAGAGGGCTTGGCCGGGCAGCTCCTCACTCTCCGGCCTGTGTCCCTCACTCGGCACTTCACCATGGCCAGCTGTGGCCGGACGGGCCAGATATCACCCTATTTATGGGGACACGCGGTCTGCAGGGTCCCTTGGCATTTCCTCATTCATTGTTCGGTCTCTACCAGGGCCCAGTGGGAAGCCAGGAACCATTTCTCAGAAGGAAAAGAAATAATCTGCAGAAAAAGACAGGGTTTCCACCATCCTCCCACACACACACACAAATCCCTAGCATCTGCTCTGTGGGTCCCCTGTTGGTGCCTGACGGGCTTTTTTGCGCGTATCCCTGGCTGTGCCTCTGCCGGCATGGGCCAGGAGCCTGCACTTGCGGCAGGGTGCTCCTCTCGGGTCCCTCGGAGACAGCGGGCTCGTCCGTAAATGTGTCGGAGCAGCCGCTCAGGTCAGTGCGTGCCCGGGTGGGTGGCCCGCAGGCCGTGTGCGGACTTTCCAGAGGCTGTCAAGCTCCAGCCTGCGCCTCCCCCTTGGGTGGCAGGTGTCTCGTGAGGCACCTGAGGTGTTGCTGCCTCCTGCGCGTCAGATCCCGTGAGCAGTGTCACCGACAGCGGCCCTGCCAGGTCCACGCAGACCGCTGGGGGCCTGAGAGACTGTCTCCGCAACAGCAGCCGGTCCCCGAGACGCCACACCGGAGCCGCTGCAGTTGGCCCTCAGTGATCAAGTGGACAGTTCCCCGAAGTCCCTTAGGAGGGCGCAGTCACAGAGCAGTTTTATGGGAGCTTAGGGGTGGGCAGAATGTCTGCCTGAGTGAGTGCCATTCTTCTGCAAGGCATTTGTCTGGCCCTCCACCCCTGCTTTATATATTCAGTCATTTATAGCAGTGTAGGTGCGTGGAGATGTACACATACACACACACACACACACACACACACACCATTAGGTTACAACCCATTACTACTATATTTTCTTGTTCAAATTATTCCAGTTAATATTATTGTTAATTACGCCAATGACAGGGAAAACAAGCAAGTATCTGAATCATTGACTGTTTGCCAAGCACACATTTTTAGAAGAAAATGTAAAAAATATAGGATGAAGAACATAGAGTCCAGAGTGAGTCAGAGAAGGGATGACCAGGCGGGGCTGCGGCTGATTTCAATTGGGATTGATAATATCCAAGGGGGGTGGGAGGGTTGCGTATTTTAAAAGCTGGGAGGAAGGGCAGAGCTGGCCTGCTGCTCAAAACTCTGGCCACAGGTGGCAACAAAGAGGAAGTGACCCTCTTCAGCTCCTGGTGTACTTCCTAATTTTCAAAGAAAATGATCTGCAAAGTGGAAAAAGTCTAACAAATGATGATTAGGGGAAATGAAAGCCTGAGATCACTGCATAGATCACAGGAGGGCACCCGTCTGCATGAATCAGGCTCAGATGAGTCAGGTCCTGGTATAATGAGGGTGGACTGCCACGCTCTTACAATACGAGAGGAATTGTGGAGAATGCTCAGTCCCAGGTAAGATGTTTGAATGGGTAATTAACAAAAAATAGAAGCAGCATTCATCTCTGGGAAGCTGTCATGCATTGTAATGCCAGGGGGTGTTTCCCGGCACCTGGAGAAGGCGCTGCAGCGTAAGTTAATAAAGAGACTAGAAATATAAACTAGAGGCCCGTTGCATGAAGATTCATGCAATAGGCCTTCCTTCCCCTGGCTGCCAGCACTGGCTGCCGGCACCAGTTTTCCTCCGGCACCCAGGACCCAGGGTTAATTTGCATACTCCTGATTGGCTGGTGGGAGTTGGGAAGTGATGGTCAATTTGCATATTTCTCTTTTATTAGTGTAGATTTATAATCCATAGGGGAGCCAGAGGAGCTTAGTTATAGGAACCAAGTTCTCCTGAATCTCAGGACCCCTCGCTCTTAACACAATTTGTCCCAAGGCAAGATAAATATACATATCAAAGGTTAAGGTTTAGTATACAGAGGCATAGCCAGTTTGGGGGGAACTGCTTTCAGCTGTTCTGGTGTTTGGCCTGCAGAAGACAATAGCATGTAATTAAAATGCCCTCAGTTGTCTGGTAACAGATATATGCTTATCTTTAAGTGTGGGGAAATGCCTTTAGCCATTCCAACGGGCAGTAGTATGTATCTTCAGCCCTGCTGAAGCCTCAAGGTTCCATCAGCCTTTTGATGAAACTTCTTGCATTTATGACATGCTGGAATTAGCCTCCAGCACACTGACAGAAGGTTGGAGAAGGTGAACCTTATGGCTGTGCCAGGCACGTCGGGCTTCTGCTGGCAGCTGCAGGGCCTGTGTGACGTCCCAGTGGATGAGAGGCAGACTCTGCAGCTCAGGGAGTGCATTAACGCTCACCTGGACCTGAAAGGATGTTGATTAAACCTCCACCAGCCTGGATTGAGGTTTCTGGTTGTATCAGGGCCTCTTGTGGGCCATTTCCATCACCTGTTCCTCCATCCGCCACGAGCCTCAGCCCCGCATGGGTGCCTCCGGCTTCCTTCGCCAAAGGAGGACACAAGCCGGTGGATAACGCTCCCTGGCCCCCTCAGAATGGGCAGTCCTGAGAAGATCCGAATGTAGTGAGTGTCAGTCCGCCCACACTTACAGTTACCCCATCCTGACCCACCTACCGGCCTATTTCAGCCCTTCCATCCTCCACGCCTCACCCTGGAATCACGTTCCCAACAAACTGCAGGCCAGGCTCTGTCTCCCGGGACCCAGGCTCAGGCACCTGTCAGACCCCACAGGATTCTTTTACTGTAGGGCCATCTGGTTAACAAATGACTTGAAACCAGGAAAATAGCTGATAATAATATCCAGAAAGATTCCTCAACAAGCTAAACATTCTTAGGACCCGTCACTAAATAAATGAGAGCCTCTCGGTACTCTGGAAAAGAATGAGATGAGGCTGAGCGCTGTAGGGTGGTGAGGATGAACGCATGGCCCTTCTACTCAGCTCACAGACTGCTGGGAATGTGGAACCATGGAATTCCAGAATATAAGTCACTTTCATTTAGAATTGTGAAGGCATCCTCCCTTTACCTCTAGCTGCCAGTGCTACTGAAGGGAAAGCTGTGTTTCTTTTTTTTTATCTCCATCTTTTATATATGTGACTAGACGCCCGATGCAGGAAATTCGTGCACTCGGGTGGATCCCTCAGCCTGGCCTGCGCCCTCTAGCAGTTCAGGAGTCCCGGGAGGATGTCTGACTGATGGCATAGTGGGCCTAAGCCATCAGTCCAACATCCGAAGCGTTGCCCGGAGGTGGAAGAGGCTCCCACCTCGGCCACTGTGCTCGCCAGCCATGAGCCCGGCTTCTGCAACCTAACACATTGCAGACGATCACAAGAATTCTTGTACTCTAAGGCTGTGGCTAATCACGAGACTTCTCTAAAAAGACATTAGCTTGTAAGAACATGTGATAAATGACTTCAAAATGCAATGGGTATTTAAGTTTAATGTACAGCGTATTTTGTGCTCGTTCAGTAGAAGCGTACTGGGTCGCGGGGTAAAGCCAGCCATGGAGCTGCTGGCCTGCACTGTGTTAAGCGTTCAGGTGGTGTGACCAGTGGACACCAACGGCTGAGGAGGCGCTTCGCTGCAGGCTGGCTCCTCGCTCATGGTTCCACGGAAGAGGAGGAGGCAGTCCCTTTTCCTCGGCAGCTCCCGGCTGTTCCTGTCAGTATGTTTCTGAAAATAGCCTTTGGATGGTGATGCCAGTGGCTGCGGTGTGACCAGATTTGAAAGTCGTCCTGTTTGATTTGAGACCTGTCCCCGCTCCTGCGGGCCCATCCAGAGCCTCCAGACTTGGTGTTCTGTGTCCGGGAGAGATCAGACTGCTTCTCCCGACACCAGGCTCCCCCGTCCCTTCCAGCAAGGCTCTCCCTCTTGTGACTCGCCTCTCCGTCTACTCTGTGTCCTGATGATCTCCTTGTTTATTCTGCTTCTAGTCTGTCCTCTGTGCAGTTTGGGGATAACTTTTCAGGGGGAAAGTGGTCAGAGTACTTTTACTCTGCCGCTTTTAAGCCTAAGGTGTCTTGAGGGACACCCCACAGCAATAGAAAGAGGATTGATTAGATACCCTGGAGGCAGGAGAGGGGTCTCAGCTTCCACTGCAGTGGTGTGGGCAGGTTTTGTTGTGGAGTCAAAAGTTAAGGTGAATTGGTTTTAATTGGTAGAGTGGAAGATTAGTCCATTTGAACTTGAAGGAGCAATATATATATATATATATATATATATATATATATATAAAGCCTGGTAGCTATGATGTGCAATGACCACCAGGGGGCAGACGCTCTGATCAGTAGAGGAGGGAGCCTGATTTTTCGCCGAATTGGCCATGGGTTAGGTTGCTGCTGGGGCACTATTGGCCCTGAATGGGCTTCACCCACACCCAGACCATCAGGGGATGTTGGAGACCCAGTGCATGGATTCGTGCACTGGTGGGGTCCCTCAGCCTGGCCTGCACCCTCTTGCAGTCCATTAGATGCAATAAGAAAAAAATAGTTTGAAGTTAATTGTTTCATTTTCAAAAAAATAATCTCCAACTCCTATCTGCCTTCAAATATAATACAAAAGCGTTTTTGCTTATATTGATAAATTCGGTTCTTTCTTGTTTTTCAAACTTAGAAAAATTAATGTTGAAGATAACTGATAAGATTTGGTTGAATATTTTTATTGTCAGTATTTTTCTTCCTAACCTGGAGTTTTAAAGTATGTGTTGTTTCTCTTATTTGTCCTCAGGTTAAAAAGGCCTTCTTTGCCTTAGTAGCCAATGGTGTTCGAGCAGCGCCACTGTGGGAAAGTAAGAAACAGAGTTTTGTAGGTAAGCAGTTCCCCCACCCCCAAGAAAATCTGCAACAAAGCAGAAAGCCCAAGGCATTTTAATGGGTGCTGATTGGAATTCACTCTAGTAAACACATTATCAAACTAAAGAACATTCTTGCTTTTACATCCGGGTAAGGGAGGGCCGCTAGTCATTCAAAATCACTTCCCTACTTTAACTGAGTTTCCTTTGATTCAGCACCCTATTGTCCCTGTGGGATCGTGTGTGCTAGTCCCTGTGAGCCCAGAGACCAGAGTGTGAGGGGGAGGCTGAGGTCAGGCGTCTGACTGTCAGCCACCTGTGCTCACAGTCACTCACCTGTGGCCCCTCCCGGCTTCCTCCAGGGTGAACACCTCCTGACAGGGCAAAGCACAAAAGCGGTCCATGCCTTCTCCAATCATTGCTATACCGTTAAAACACAGTGTAACTTACGCTCTCTAACCTGCAAAACTCCACATCCTGGGGGCCATGGCAGACAGTGGTGTCCCTGCCTGTACAATCTAGTGCCCAGCAGTGTCCTGCTGGAATGCTTGATCTTGTTCTAAACTGTTTAGAATTATTTGCATGTCACTGCAAGTCTTTTGTGATGTTCTGTAACAATCATTAATTTTTCTCTCCTTGACTTGCCAAGTACTGTGATTAATTCCAGTTACTGTCGGGTTAAATTTCAGCTAAATTTGTGTATCTTAGTTCGCTGTAGATAATTAACAGATTAATAGCTTTAAATAATATATTAAACTGTGCTTGATACATGTACTTTAGAAGCTGTTCTAGTAACTATTCCAGGTTTGCCCATCATTTGCAGTTTCTTTGTGTTTTAATCGTTTCCCATTTAACATACAATTCTTTGTTCCAGGAATGCTAACAATTACAGATTTCATAAATATACTACATAGATATTATAAATCACCCATGGTAAGTACCAGAACCCTTGTCTGATTGGAGCTGTGGTCTGTGCATGTGGATAGGGGTTGGTTGTGTATGCTTTTAAGATGTGGCGGGGGAGGGAGGTAGGGGCTGGGGGTTGGAACAGGGCTGATGCTGGTGGTTGATTTTTCCAAATACATATGATGTGCAGGGAACGCTGTGTAAATCAGTCACATGTTTGGAGCCTGAAGGGGGAAGTCTCGGGAAAACGAAAGGCAATCTCGTGTTTACTCAGTTTTCAGGAATTCCGGGAAGCGGGCTTCCATGTGTGTCCTTGTTGCCTAGATGTTCTGTGGCTTTCACTGAATGTGTGGCCGGGGCTGCATTATGGGCACAGGAGAGACGCAGCCTGGACCGTGAGTGAAGGCGGCCCCGGCACCACTCCTGTCGGGGGGCCGTCTTCTCTCTGAGAGGAGAGTACCAACAGGGCTACTGCAGGGCCTGTTGGTGGGAGTACAGCTTCATGTACTTACCCCAAAATTCTACAAGACTCTATGTATCTGTGCTTTAAGAAGTAAAAATTAAAACGGAAGACATTTAGCTGACATTTTCCTGCCAGTTAAAAAAAGACTGCAGGGGCGCCCGCTGTTCTGTGAGAGGAGAGTGAGAACCCCACGTGTGGTCTGTAACACTCCGACGGCGTGATTCTGCCAGCTTGTTTGGGTTTTGTTGTCTTGGGGGAGGGGTTGTGTGTTTTTGTTGTTTTTCTTTTTTAAAAATTGAATTGATTGGCGTGACATTGGTTAATAGAATTATAGGTTTCTGCAATACACCATCTGTATATTGTGTTATATGTTCCTTACATCAAGTCTCCCTCCGTCACTATTTCCCCCCTTTACTCTTCTACCTCCCTTCACCCCCTTTTCCTCTGGTAACCACCACATTGTCAGGGTCTATGGGTTTTTGTTTGTTTGTTTTGGTTAGTCCCTTCACCTTTTTCGCCCAGCCTCCCAACCCCCTCTCGGTCTGTTCTCTGTTCTCGTACCTATGAGTCTGTTTCTGTTGTATTTGTTAGTTTATTGAGTTCATTAGATTACACATATAAGTGAAATTATATGGTGGAGGTTGTTTTTGTTTTTGTTTGCACGGGTGGGAAAGAACAGAACTATATACTTTGTTTGTTTAACTAGTCCTATTTTGGGTAAAAGACAATCCAATTAATACCGTTTTTACATGTAATAGTCAATATTGCTCACTAAATTCCTTCATAAAATGGGAAAATAAGTTTCTTCATAGGACATACTCTTAGAAGGAAAATTTGCCAAAGACTGTGTAGTTATTTTATATTTATCTCACATGATAGATCTGATTTCTTAAATGCTATTAATGCAGGCAAATATTGATTTTTCCTTATAATGGTCATCTCTCTGCTTGTGGACTAGTAAAATCACAGCGTATGATTAGTAAGTGGATAAATTTTTATTAAGTGCAGCTAATACTTGAGACATTTTTTCTCCACATTTCACCTCATTTTCTAATTACGGACAGAAAAAGGCTATTGTGAAAGCTATGGTTTATTTCATTTTCCAAGTACTCATCATTAGTATACAAAACACAATTTATTTTTATATAGGTATTGACCTTTTATCCTATAAGATTCACTTATTAGTTCTAGGAGCCTTTTTGTACATTTGTCAGGATTTTTTCTATGCACATAATAATGTCTGCAAATACTGTCAGTTGTGCCGTATTGAAAAGCCTTTCTTTTTGTCACAAAATTATTTTACGGCCTTAAGTGTGCATCTGTTGCTACACTCTATTTTGTTCCATTGTTCTGCTTGTCTGTCTCTTGTGCCACAGTCTCTTGGCGACTTAAATAGAAAGCCTGATGGGCCCTGGCCAGTGTGACATAGTGCTACAGGCCCCATTCCCATCGGGACAGGTACACGGGCAACCGATCAATGTTTTTCTCTCATATCAGTGTTTCTCTCTCTCCCTGCACCCACTTCTCTGCTCTCTAGAATCAGTAAAAAACATATCCTTAGGTGAGGATCCATACATACACATACACACACAACCAAAAAACCCAGCCTGCTGGTATCATTGAGCGTCTGTAGATGAAGTTAGGGAGAATTGGCATCTTAGCAATGTAGAGTATTGCAGCCTGTGAGCATGGCACCTCCCTTGCTTTATGTCATTGGCTAGCACTTCCTGTAGAGCATTAAGACATGACAGCAGGCCTCATTGCCTGCTCCCCATCTTAGAGGGAAAGCGTTCTGTATCTCACTGTTAAGTGTGATGTTGGCTATAGTTTTTTCATAGATGCCTGTACCATGTTGAGGACATTCCTTTTCCAGGTTTAACGAAAGTTTATTTTTATCATGAATGAATGTTGAGTTGTGTCACAGGCTTCCTCTCTATCTACTGAAACTATATTCTTTTTCTCCATTCTCTTAGATACTGTTTCTTCAAATATTTTCCTGTCCCCTCCTTCCTTTGGGGATTACAGTGGGTCAACTGAGACTATTGTTGTATAAGGGTTTTTCAAGTGTGTGGTTTTTCTTTCTTTTTTAAAAAAAATATTTTTATTGTTTTTTTACAGAGAGGAAGAGAGAGAGCTAGAGAGCTAGAAACATTGATGAGAGAGGAGAGAAACATCGATCAACTGCCTCCTGCATACCCCCCACTGGGGATGTGCCCGCAACCAAGGTACATGCCCTTGACCAGAATCGAACTTGGAACCCTTCAGTCTGCAGGCCAATGCTCCATCCTCTGAGCCAAACCGGCTTTGGCTGTTTTTTCTTTTTAAGTTAGAGATGCCAAAGATCTTCTGTTGTCTCAGAAAGGATTGAGTATATATGTTCATGTGTGCTTTAAAATTAAAGTATATCAGAAATTTTCAAAATAGTTAATGAAAATATATTAGACTTGTTTATTGTGTTTTAAATTGACAAAACATTTATCTTGAGAGAATTGTAGAGCATTTTCTTTCTAACTTATATTTCCAGTACTGAATTATCTTGTTTGCATCTGCTGAATTATAGGATTCAGCAATAGCCATGAAATGTTTCTTACATTACATTAGCTTTTGTAAATAAGAATTTTTTATTTTATTTTCAGGTACAGATTTATGAATTAGAAGAACATAAGATTGAAACATGGAGGGGTAAGTACTGTGGGGTATTTAAAATATTTTACTATCAGAAAACATGTTTTACTTCGTATATAAAATGTTTTAATTTCACAGACCCTTTGCTCTCTGCTTAATGATAACATAAATTGCATTAATTAAAACGTTTATTTATATCTTAGTTTTGATAGTATGCCATCCTTCTGTATATATTACCCATTCTGTTTAATAGAAATTGAGAGCCTGTAGCAGGTCTTTATACCAAGCCCAGGAATGTGAAGATGAGTAAGCTAAGCAGCGCCCACATCTCTGCCCCCAGGGGAGCCACCATTTCAGCACCAAGTATTACTCCCCAAAAAACTGCCTTTGTATGGAAAATGCACCAAAGGAATGCCCAAGATTAACAAGAGCAAGGATATGTTCTTTTTTTAAGTTAATAATTATTTCTTTACCAATTATGAAGAAACATAGAACAAGTGAACCTTAAACTAGATGATTGGGATCAGATAACATGAAAGTAATGTCCCTATTGCTTCGTTTTGTTTGTAACATTGAAATTCACCCTCTGTGATCACCGTACCCTTTCTGAAATGGGGCCATTTCACATTGCACAATTGTGAAACTGTTCTGTGTCAGCAAGACACATCACGCTAGATTGGAGCGGAGGTGGGCGGCCACGGACTGTCAGCAGGAATGCCATAGATAAAGGGCTGGTGGGAGTCACTGAGCAGGGAGTCTTGGGGGCAGGGTGGGGGGACGGGACCTAGAAAGAAATGGAGGGACCAGTTGAAGGAAATTTTTTAATTTAAAATTGAAATTTCGCTTTGTACTTCCCATAGTCCGCTTGCTATGATAAGCAGCCTTGTGCCTCGCTATGATATGTGAACATGCATTGGAATTCTCTAAAGGGCTAGGGGACTGTTAATTCCATGTGATTTAGAAGTTCCATTGCATGGTAGGTTTGATAATGGCATTATCAACTCAAACCGAACAAAGCCAGCATGGGATCCATGTCTTAGCACTGCCTGTCATGATGTGAAAGTGCATATAACACCACCAAGACAATTGCTTCTTGTCAGATTCTCCTATGTAAGTCATTTTAGGCTAGGGTTAAGTATATTCACATTTTAACATTACATGGTTATTCAGCACTAATAGCAATGTCAGCACATCCTGAAATGCCTTCTGTATAGAAACCTCAGTAAGTTCGTTGACCTTCACGAAGATAATTTCTATACTGGAGAGATTCCATGGGATGCAGTGAATTTTGAGCACTAGTTTGGTAAAAGCCAACTTAATGACATTTTGGGAACTAAGTGTTGCAGCTTTTATTTTTTAACTCAGGGGAATTAGTTCTAAAGGACTTCGCTCATGCCTCCACTCCTGAGGGTGGCAGTGACGTGGCAGCATCTAGTGCCCTCTGCTGGCATCGCTTTTATCGGTTCCTTGGCTTCTCGTTTTTGTGCATCTCTTGTAATCCTCTTTTTAAATATTGAACTTGCCCACAGAGGCAACATCCAGTGTGAGAGCTACTTAAAATAGCCATAACTGTAATTAACAGGGTAGTGTTCAGCCGATAAAATGTGATTTGGGTCTTTAATTATTATCTATAAATTGAAGAGTATTTTAATTTATGTAATCATTGCAAACAGCCAGTATGTTACTAATTACATCTTTTCTTTCTGTAAATACAGAGCTTTATTTACAAGAAACATTTAAGCCTTTAGTGAATATATCTCCAGATGCAAGGTAAACTTGGGCCGTTTTTCTCCTTTGAAAACATTCACTCAGATCCATCTGTTTTGTTACGATGATTGATTGGTTAACAGATTTTTCTTATCTAGATAAGAGCCAGCCTCCTTAATTCCAAATATTAAATTCAGTAAGTCTAGAGATAATAAAAATCACAGCTATTACTGATGCAAGGGATTGATAATGGACTAGGGCAGTGGTTGGCGAGCGGCAGTTTGCCGCTTTGTTGACTAATGAGTTTGCTGACCACCGGACTAGGGAGCTGGTCATACGAAGCAGTTTGACAATCCACGTGACCGGTAGCAGAAGTTGCCTAGGCAGCTCATTAGGAAGCAGGTCCCTGGCCTCCCCCGTCTGTGAGCCGTCTGGGGAGCTGCCGGGGGTGGGCAGCGTGCTGACTGCTGTGAAGCTGGACAGTCAGTCTCTCAGCCCTGGGTCCTGAGGTGGCGGAAGAAGGGCTGCCCTCCGGAGTCTCCCAGCCCCTACACTTCCCCCAACCCTCTGGGATGCCCTCGGACATTTCCATGCATATCCGAAAGCATTCTAAGTCTAGAACCCCAGCGAGAAAAAAGTGGAATGTTGATTTTTAGCATTTTCTTTGCAAATTCCAACAGACACACCTACCAGGCCCCCCTGGTTGGCAGTCACAGGAGAGGCCAGGGCTGCCCAGAGTGGCTGGCCCAGCAGGAAGCGGCCAGCGGCGGCCTGGGCCTGACCCTAGCCTCTGCCTCTGCCCATTAGCTTTCCTAGGGGCTGGCGCCTGTCGTTTCTCAGGTAAAAGCAGTAACTGTGCTTCCAGAAAACCGCCAGAGATCTGTAGCTCACACTAGTGTTTGAGATGTATTTACACAGACTGTGAAGAAAAATCAGAATATTTACCGAAATCTCCAGTTTAAAACTTTTCCAAACCACTGTTTTAAGTCATTCGACCTCGTGATTGTAAGATAAAAACACCGGAAATGCTTTGAAAGCAGGGGTGGTCCAGAGCTTTCTCATTTGTCCTGAAAGCCTCCTAACGACTCTAATGGCTTTTCCCACAGCCTCTTCGATGCTGTAAACTCGTTGATCAAAAATAAAATCCACAGATTGCCAGTTATTGACCCTATCAGTGGGAATGCACTTTATATTCTTACCCACAAAAGAATCCTCAAGTTCCTCCAGCTTTTTGTAAGTAGTTTTTAGTGTTTCTAAAGACATAGCTGCATCTACTTTATAGCTAATTTACTTCAAGTAAATTGGGTCCTGTCCCCCTCAGTAGCATTAGTCGTTAGTTGTGAGGTCTCCGTTTCTAAACTTCAGTTTCTCAACTTACTGCTGTTTGAATTGTACATTCTCAAAAGTTGATTCCAATTTTTAAAAAAATCCAAATAATAAAACACTTGGAATTCTCTATTTAAATTAGAATATTTTATCAGCTAAAATATTCTAATTTGCAAGTCAGTCTAATAAATTGAGCCAATATTTATAGCAGATTGCCTTCCGCTGCTTTATCGGGATCCTGGCTTGGGAAACATATATTCAGAAAGGACTGTCCCCAGAATTAGCTTGACGGCAGCCGCGAGAGGAAAACCCAAAGCCAGTGAAATGTTGGCGAGAGAATACCATGTTGGTCCAAATTAGGGCTGTGTCAACTCTTAAGTTTTCTCAACTGCTTTTCATAATCATACAAAGCTTAGACCCTCTTTGTCCGGCGGGTTTCAAAGAGCTCAGAGGGACGGAGTGTTCACAAAAGGCTTTAAGTTTTTCCTTTTATTGATAGGCACTGAATTTGGGTTTTTTCCTGTTAAGGACACAAGCACTGAATTTGAAGTTGCAGGTAATTGGTCAACTAGAACCAGTAGGCGGCGTCATTCATTCAGAAGTCTTTTTTTTCAGAAGTCATTCATTGCAGTCTTTTTTTTTTTTTTTTAAGAAGTTACTAGACACCAGCAATGTGCCTCAGATGAGCTCTCCCATTCCTCAGCCCCTGCTTCACTAAGGCAATGGCAGGGGTGCTGGCGTGGGGAGCACCGCCCACTGCTGCAGGACAGAGCACCGTGCGTGTCGTTACTGGGAGAAACTGCAGTCCGCCAAGCCAGTCCCCTATTTGAATAGTTTACGTGGAAAAATAACACTCCTCATGCTTAAATTAATGCTGAGGAAGAAGGTCGGAAGGAGAAGCGTCATTTACAGAAAGGCGCGAGGTTTGGTAGAAAGGTGATCCAGGCAGGAAGGACGGGGACATGCAGGCGCTGTTGGTCAGACCTGACATCAGATGAGCTGGGAACGCAGTCACCTTAGCAATGAGCTTTCACAGCACCGGGTGGCCCGAGCCCCATTTCCCCCTTCGAGTCAGCGTTTTAAAGTAATTTTAATCCCAAGAGCTAAATACTGTCCAGCATGTCCAGTAAGTTGGGCACTGTCCCAAGCAGGTCATGTGGTGAATCTCACCCTCACCACCGCCCTCTCAGGTAGGTGTTTTTATCAATCCCACTTCTAAGTGATAAGACCCAGCGAGGCTCAGTGGCTGCCACCTCACTACTGGCAGGCTGACCAGCTGCCTTTCTCACCCCTTCTCCCCCCATCTCTCACCCCTCACCCCGAGGGGGTGATCGGAGGCCAAGTGGTCGGGTTCCGGCACCTTCCCCGCTTCGCTGCCTTGGGAAGGGAGCAGCCATTTGAGACGGGCCTGTGGTGTTTTCTCTATAAACCTAGAGGAGGTACTGCCTCGGATTTGGGCCAATATGGTACTGAGAGCCATGCTAGTGGACTAGCTGACCAGCTAGAGGTTTTCTGATCAAAATACAGAACTTCAGAGAGGTTTCAAAATCTGACTTTTACTGAAGTGTGAGCTCGTCTTCTGAGCAGGGATCCTCCCCTCGGGGACAGGTGCCCGCCAGCCTAGGCACACAATGTGGAACAGGGGTTGTCCTGCATCACCACGGGCTAGGTGACCTAATAGGGCTTTCTTTTTTCTCTCTAAATTTCTAGGAGTCTCATGATTTGAATATTGATGAACTCTTTGACTTGAACATTTTGTTTCTTCTAATTGTTCATCTTTCCCGATAATTATAAGGTACACCAGGAGGATGGAATCAGCTATACCCAGTTTAAAAGGTGGACTTTTGAAACCATAGACCCTATTTTGTTTTAATCAAATGTGACCCTAGACTTCTCTGTTCTGACTTCTCCCTCCTCCTCTAAAACAGCCATGAAAAAAAAAGAAAGAAAAGTTAATTTTTTAAAGGGTTTTTAATTCTGTCCAGTTGGCTTGTCCTTCATTCCCGGTAGACAAAAACCGGAGGCCTCCGAAGGAGAGGCCCGGGTGAGTGGAGGCGGACGGTGTGAGGACGAGCTTACAGCTCAGACCGCCACCATCAAACACGTGGGTTTGGAGATGTGTGGGTTCTCACAAGTGAGGCCCGGGAGCAGGGGTTCCTGTGGATACTTACCAATAAGGATTCTCGGTGGCTTCTGGGTCTTAACTTCCCAGGAGACCTGTTGTTCCTTCCTGTCCACTTCTCAGTGGGCAGAGAGGGGAAATGTTACACTGTCAGCACTGTGCAGTGTTTCACTAAGTAGTTAAAGATACTGGACTTAAACTGGTTTGAGAAAAGACAGTTGATTCAGATTGTTAGAAAAGCTGGCTTGAATCTGTCGCGCTAGTTTTTATTCGTGTGGCTATGTGAGCGGGAGGAAGGCCTGTGTGGGTGTAGAGCGTTTGCACTTGTTCTCCCGTTCAGCTGTCCGATATGCCAAAGCCCGCCTTCATGAAGCAGAACCTGGACGCCCTGGGCATCGGGACCTACCACAACATCGCCTTCATCCACCCCGACACGCCCATCATCAAAGCCCTCAGCGTCTTCGTGGAGCGGCGCGTGTCCGCCTTGCCCGTGGTGGACGAGTCAGGTCTGTTTGGCCGAACACAGGAAAACTGTACATCTCACATCTCAGTAACGTTGCTGTCAGGTGGCCTCGCACCGAGCCCAGTGGGGGGAATACACATTCAGACACGGAGGATAAATTCGGCCTGAGGCGCACTCCAGATAATAGGAACTTTAAATTGGCAGATTTTCACACTTGCCATTAATACTGGATCTCATGTTCATTTAAAAACTGGCACGCTAGTTCTATTTGGCAATATGTAATTCTTAATTATGGCCTACTAAAGATTGATTTTAAATGTAATTTTTTTGTTTCTAAGATACTTTTCTAACATATATTTTCATTTTTAGGGAAAGTCGTAGATATTTATTCCAAATTTGATGTAATTGTAAGTATCTTTAATTTTGTTAAACCTTTCATCTAAAATGCATTTAAAACATACTAAATCTGTTTTTGTGGGTTTTTCCATCATTTAATGATTTCTAGCATTTTAGAGTGTAAAGATCTTATCGGAGAATTCCATAGACGCCCAATTGTATTTTTAATATTCATTGGTTTAGCAATGAATAATATACTAATAGTATTTTATAAATCTTTGTCTTTTCATTACATGTATAGTATAGTTTATCACCGCAGTATGCGTATATATTTTAAATGGTCTTTGTTCTTTGTGGAGACGTTATTTGTTCCAACAACGGTCACGTGTCTGAACTTGGTGCACATGGACTTGTAGTCTCGTGCATCCCGTTGTTGGATGGCTGGGGACACGTGTTCTGAAGATGACAGCAAATGGCCCAGATGGTTAGGTAAAGGCCATTGGCATCCCTGGTTTAAATCCAGGTTGAGTTTGGTGCTCCGTCTTTCCACATGATGCTTTTGTCCTCGTTCATTTAAATGTTCTTCCTTAGAGCCTTCCGTTCCTCCTAAGAATGGGAGCTGAAACTTGGTGGTGCCACATGTGCGCATCATTGGGGGCCGTAATAGTGACCCCAGCCTTAAGCACTCCTTTGCAGCTGCCCCAAGGCCTCGTCTCATCCTCTTCCGTTTAACATGAGAGAAAATCTATTCATTGGAATGTGGCTGAGGGGGGCCTGCTCAGGCTAATGAGACCCCGAGGGGCTCCTAGGGAGGGTCCTCCACACTTCTTCACCCTCCGTTAGGCCAGCTCTCAGAAGACGATT
Source organism: Nyctalus aviator (assembly GCA_036971965.1). Taxonomy (NCBI): domain Eukaryota; kingdom Metazoa; phylum Chordata; class Mammalia; order Chiroptera; family Vespertilionidae; genus Nyctalus; species Nyctalus aviator. The sequence continues at coordinate 68,063,507 of CM072930.1, read as the reverse complement.
TATCCAGGAAGGAGCCTGGGCGGGCGGGGGGAGGGGGGGACCTTCAGAAGGACATGCGGTCAGATTAACAGAGTTGCTGAGTTGCTCCACATTAAGGTCCGCCTCGTAAGCTTTAATCCTCACTGGAGGACACATTAGCTGGTGTGCTGGTACTGCATAGCATTGATGTGTGTGGAATCACGGTCACCAGGGTGCACATAGATGAAAGCACGTAATGCATTCTGACGCTTTATTGCAGAACCTTGCTGCTGAGAAAACATACAATAACCTAGATATCACCGTGACCCAGGCACTTCAGCACCGTTCCCAGTATTTCGAGGGCGTGGTCAAGTGCAGTAAGCTGGAAATATTGGAGACCATTGTGGATAGAATAGTAAGAGCGGAGGTGAGATGGCTGGTCCACATTCCTTTCCCTGGCCCCCCCACCCCCCAAGTAACAGGAGCTGTAACCAGTGAATGGCGCCTCAGGAACTGGGACTCTCAGGACCGGCCCATGGGGCCACCTTCAGGTTCAGTGGGAGGACACAGTCCCCTGTTCCAGAACCCAGCATGTTACCTGGCACACAATGAGCCATCTGTAAATATTCAATGAATGAAATTTATAAGTCCTGATATCAAGTAAACTGGTAAGATACTGCCCTGTTTAAAAAATACATACTTGAAGAAACAGGTCCCAAGAGCTTCAAGTTCCATTAGGGCAATGGTCTGCAAACTGCAGCTCTCAAGCCACGGTTTGCTGCTCTGTTGATTAATGAGTTTGCCGACCACTGTCATATACTACCCTTTACCTCTTTGCACATAATATGCAACAATTGCCTAATAATCCTCACAGCTTCCAACTACACGGTAACATTTAGTCTAGCGGTGGTCAGCAAACTCATTAGTCAACAGAGTAGCAAACCACAGCTCACGAGCCGCAGTTTGCAGACCACTGCATTAGGGTATTTACAAAAGTTAAAAAGGTGCAATTATACTGTTTTAACAAAGTAAAAGTGATAAAATGTATTCTGATTTTTTCAAGTTAAAGTAATTTTCTCTCTCCCGCCTCAGTACCTCTCCCTCAGGATTTAGGTCAATAGCAAATGTCTAGTAACCCCGTCTCCTGGCCCTCGGCACTCATGTCCCGTTGTACTTACCGCTGTAGGATTTTCAAGTATAATGGACATGAGTGCCGAATGCCAGGAGACAAGTTTACTAGACGTTTTTCTAACTCAGTGTGCCCATTCCGAAAATCATTTTTTCCTTCCTTGATAGACAGGAAGAGGAATATTCTCCTGTTCATCGCTCTAGGACTGAAGGATGCCACTATGTTCCTTCTAGAACAACCCCTAATAAGGCAAAATCAATTCATGACGATAAGTCTGCTTTGATGATCATCATAAATGCAAGAGCGCAGTCCAAGAATAAAAGTACCTGATTATTTTACAGCTAATAACAGGCGACTCGCTTGCTTTCTGAAAGCTTGGTGAGAAGCGGGTCACAGTGCTCCACCCTGGGAGCCAGCCTGGCAGAGCCCACCAGCCCTGCCCCCTGCCCTCCTCCTCAACTGTCATGGCTGACGGTGTGTCACTAGAATTTCAATATGAAGTCTTCCCTTTTTTCTTTTTTTAAAATATGTTTTTATTGATTTCAGAGGTGAAGGGAGAAGGAGAAATAGAAACATCAGTGATGAGAGAGGATCATTGATCAGCTACCTCCTGCATGCACCCGACAGCGGATTGAGTCCTCACCCTGGACATGTGCTCTGACCGGGAATTGAACTGTTACCTCCTGGTTCATAGGTCAACACTCAGCCACTGAGCCACACCGCCTGAGAGTCTTTCCTTTTTCTACCTGAATTTAATATCCATCACTACTTGTTTTGAACTTAGGAATATGTCTTAACTTTTTTATTAATGTCCTCAGAATTGTGTGCCTTTTGAAGATCATAATCAGAAATACCCTGTTTCCCCTAAAATAAGACAGTGTCTTATATTAATTTTTTTCTCCCAAAGTTGCACTAGGTCTTATTTTCAGGGGATGTCTTATCTTTCCATGCGCTAGGTCTTATTTTCGGAGGATGTCTTATTTTCGGGGAAACACGGTAGATAAGGCATCCTTCCTATTTATAAGCATAGTGGGCATCCAAATAGTGGAAATCCTTTATAACAATTAAAATTCATGTTAAAGAACGTTGATGCTATAGAAAAACATTAACAAGACATTGCTAAGAGAAAAAGCCATTACCGCACCGCATAGCAGCGTGGTTCTTTGTGTAACACGCATCACCCGCATAGATAAGCAGCCGGGAGGACTCCCACCATAGCGGTCACAGCGACTGTTCTGACTGTTCCGGGTGAGCGTGCTCTGGTTGCCTGCTGCCCCTAGCCCTCTGTGAGCACCAGTCACACCCGGTAGAAGAAAAGTATCCGGCTAGTCCTTGAAGTTCATCTAGTGAACAAGAGAAATTTCATTGTCATATGAAATAGGTCATTGAGAAAAATAAGCAATTGAACAGTTTTCTCAATTTATCCATCCTGACTTTCCTCATTAAAATAATTTCTTTCACCAGGTGACTTCTCAGGGGGGGTCAAAACCAACTTTCAGCTTCATCACAGTTTGTTAGGAGAAGGGTATGGGACCAGGGATGGCATCTCTCCAAAGGAGACATACATATGGGCAGCAGACATATGAAGAGAAACTCAGCATCATTAATCCACAAGGCAATGCAAATTAAAACCACAATGAAATATCATGTCACACCTGTCAAAATGGCTGATAGCAATAAATCAATAAACAACGAGTGTTGGCAAGAATGTGGAGAGAAGGGAACCCCCTTGCACTATGAATGGGAATGTAAACTGGTACAGCCACCGTGGAAAACAGTACAGAGGCTCCTCAGAAATGTATACATAGAGCTACTTTATGAGGCAGCAACTCCATGAAAACACTAATTTGAAAAGATATATGCACCCCATGTGTCTGTAGCATTATTCACAACAGCCAAGATATAGAAGCAACCTAAGTGTCCATAGATAGATGAATGGATAAAGAAGGACATACATACAATGGAATATTATTTGCTGCAATAAAAAGCAATGAAATCCTGCCATCTGTAACAACCCAGAGAGTATTATGCTGAGTGAAATAAGTTAGAGAAACACAAATACCATATGATTTCACTTACATGTGAACTCTAAAAAAAATAAATAAATAATAAATACAGAAAACAGACCCATAGGTATAGAGAACAAGCTGATAGTCGCCAAAGGGGAGAAGGCTGGGTAAACAACAACAACAAAAAAGACAAAATATAAAAACTTCCCCCCTTCCCATCTCCCTTCTGCATCCCCATTCTGTACCGCGGGGACCAGGGCGTTCAATGGTTCCACAGGAAGGAGCAGGTCTCTAGTAAGTTCTAAAGCTTTTAAATCAGTCGTGGGATGTTCTCCCTTTCCTGCTCTAAGGATGCTTTGCTAGAGTAATACCTCAGCACATGACCTACTTGTTTATAAAAGACTTTCAAGTGGAAAAAGAGACATGACTATAACCTGCTTTACTGGTTCATTTATCCTCTGAATATTAACACATAAACTTCATAGAGACATGATAAAAATAAATAAAAGACAATCCCAGGGCAGTGGCCTATTAGTGCTCATTTGGACTCTTTCCCACGTGAAACAGAATCTGGTAGTTGTTAGAAACTGAGATACTTTTAAAAATAAAAACTTTATATGATAGCTACATTGTACTTCCATGTTTTGAGTTGTATCTTCCATATACTAACATTGTGAAATTTGAAAACTCAGCTGGACATGGCTGGCTAAATTGTTCTTAAAAGTAGTCAGTCTTACCCTTAGCTGGTTTGGCTCAGTAGATAAAGCATCGGCCTGCGGACTGAAGAGTCCCGGGTTCAGTTCTAGTTAAGGGCACATGCCTGGGTTATAGGTTCAGTCCCCCAGTAGGGGGCATGCAGAAGGCAACCAGTCAATGATTCTCTCTCATCATTGATGTTTATATCTCTCTCCTTCTCATTTCCTCTCTGAAATCAATTTTAAAAATATTTTTTAAGCGGTCAGGCAGTCCTGGCCAGTGTGGCTCAGTTGCTTGGGTGTCATCCATGCACCAAAAGGTTGCTGATTGGAGTCCCGGTGAGGGCACATGCCCAAGTTTCAGGCTCGATCCCTGATAGAGGGCACGCAGGAGGTAGACAATGGATGTTATGCTCTCATGTTGATATTTTCCCCTTTTCCTTTCTAAAAAACAATAGTTTAAAATCTTAAATTTAAAAAAAACAGTAGTCAAGCAGATCAGCATCACATTTGAACTGCAGAGCCAAAGACCTTCCCGTGCTTCTGTAGCTGTTACCTTCTGTGATTTGTGGGATGGATTCACTGTAGAATATCTGGAAGATATTTTTCTCCTATTTTCCATTTTAAAGCATTTTTATTTAAACATGGCCTACTTTTCTCTTGTTTGCAGGTCCATCGGCTGGTGGTAGTGAATGAAGCAGATAGCATTGTGGGTATTATTTCCCTGTCAGATATTCTGCAAGCCCTCATCCTCACCCCGCCAGGTACTAAGGCCAGTTTCTGACCTTCCCCTCCTAGGACAGAGGCAGGGCACGCTGCTCCTCCTCCAGGGGTGGCTTCTGTGCGTTCCTCTGTAAACCATTTCATTTCCCTTGTGGTTGTGAAGTTTATTCTTCTACTTGAGTAAGAGAAAAGTGTAGAAAGCATCCTGACTCGGCCCTTCTCTGCCCGGCAATGCTCAAATAATCGAGGATTCATTGTCAAGTTCATCAGAACCTTTTCCATTAAAAAGCTTAAGACCCTTCAGTTTTGCTTTCCTTTTAGGACTGCTAACTGGAAAAGAGGAGGGAAATTCTTTGGGTTCCAACTGTTGACACCATCTACACTTCAAAAACAAAGTGACTTTCTAGTGTGTTGAGTATATAAAACAAAAGACATAACAGACTTCTTTCCACAAATAGTGCATGGAAATTACATTAGCTACCAAGTTCATTTTTGCCAGATTCGCTCTGAGCCTGCCCCCCTGGATCCCAGCCAGGAGCATGTAAGGGGGTGCAGCCTTGGAAAAGAGTTCATGTTCCTTTTGCTTCACATGTTTAATAGTGGGGGCACTGTTAGGGGTCCTAAACCCGCCAGCCCCTTTCCTTTTCTTCCCCCTCCCTCTCCCTCTCCCCCCAGTAAATACAAGCAACCTAGCCCTAACTGGTTTGGCTCAGTGGATAGAGCATTGGCCTTGGACTGAAGGGTCCCAGGTTCAGTTCTGGTCAAGGGCACATGCGTGGGTTGTAGGCTCAATCCCCAGTAGGGGTCATGCAGCCAGTCAATGATTCTCATCATTGATGTTTCTATCTCTCCCCCCCTTTCTCTCTGAAATCCATATATATAGACGCCTAAGTGACCGGTTGACCAATTGCTATGATGCGCACTGATCACTAGAGGGCAGATGCTCAATGCAGGAGCTGCCCGCTGGTGGTCAGTGCACTCTCACAGCCAACCTCCCATGGCCAGCCAATCTCCTACAGTTCCTCCCCACAATAGCTGGCCAATCTCCCACAGACCCTCCCCCTGGCCAGCCAACCTCCCACATCCCTCCCCCTGGCTGGCCAGCCCCCATCCCACCTCCAATTGCCCTGATCGCTGACCAGGCTGAGGGACCCCACCTGTGCACAAATTTGTGCAACAGGCCTCTAGTAAAAAAATATTTTTTTTTAAAGTACAAACAACCCAGCCTGAGGCCACACAGACCAAGTCCAAGAATGCTAGGACAGGAGACAAGTGACATGCACTTTGAACTCTTAGAAGTTAAACATTCAAGTGTGTGTACTACGTTACAGTATTGATTTTTTCTTTCATTCAGAAATCAAACTAGCTGAGACGAGTTTTTACAGTTGACCTCTCACCTAAAGATGCTGCCCTTCAGGAGTCCCCGCCGCCCGTGAGAGGGCGTCACATCCCTGAGCGGGAGCCCCAGGTTGTGGTTCCAGTAGAGCAGGACGCGGGGCCCAGGGCGGCGGCAGCACCCGGGCTTGTCAGAAATGTGCACCGAGGGCCCCGCCCACACCTCCCGAGTCAGAAACCAGACATGGGGCCTGTGTGGTCACTTTAAAATTTCAGATGCTAGAGAACATGAAACTCATGATAATCTTTTTTATAATCATGAAATGTTGATAAAAAGAACAAATGAATGTGAGATTGTTCATAGCATTAAACTAAAGCTGGAAACAAGCCAGGATCTGTGAGCAGAAGAATGGACCGGTTTGTTCTGTTCGGGCAGCGGAATGCTGCAAGCATTGACCGTGAGCCACAGCCGTGCGGGCAGTGGGCAGCCTCCGAGGCAGCATCCCGTGGGGACGGACCCAGCTGGAGAGGGGTGGCATGTACAGACAGCGAGCAGCCCTTCCTGCGCTTCAGGAAGAGGCTCCTCGGGCAGAGGACCCATGAGGGCACAGAACCGGCGCCTCAGACAGGCACCCTCTCCGGCGGAGGAAGGCTCTCGCTGTCCCTGCAGCCAGTATTCGCTGTGCGTCGCAGACTCGGAGTAAACAGTGCAGTTCTTTATCCTTTCTGTGCCTTCAGGTCTTGAACCATGAGCCCATTGGGCTGGATGGGTTTACATTTCCATCCAGATTTGATATTTAAAACTCTAAGTCATTAATGCTCCTCTATGGGGAGGGACCTGCGTGCAGCAGGAATTGGAAACGTCTGTTACCCCAGAGGGGTGTGATAAAGACGGGGAGCCGAATTAGAAGTCTTTATAGTAGAGAGTGGATAATGCTGTCTGCTCAGGAGAAGGCTCTGTGTTCCCTTAACAACACGTGAACACTGGGAGCAGACCTATCAGAACTCGGGGGCTCCGCACAGGTCAGCAGCCGGGCCTGATGCTGCCGTGCTGGGAGCGGCCTGGAATAAGCATCCCGGGTCCGGCTGGTGACCCCGCCCCGGGGGTCCCTGAGAGCTGTGGGTGTGCCAGCTGCGCACCTCATCGGGCCCCTGTTCCTTCAGCTATGAGCAGGCTGGTACAGGCCTCGGGCCTTTCCGAGAGGTACTTGGAGTTGAAACCAAAACCGTGAGTGCAGGCTGCTTGTGCACAATAAGGCGCCATCCGCAGGAGAGCGCTGTTGGGTGGATGTCTATGGGATAATCGAGGTGTCCTTTTACAGCATCTACTATTATGTGACTAAGGTGCCAGAGTTACTCTTTCCACCGATAATGGGCACAATTCCCCCGGAAGGATACTGATACAATATAATGACATTGTCCCTCGTTCAGAAAGCTAGTTCATTGTCAAATTTACTAACTCAGACTCCCCAAATGAACCTAATATCTACACATACAACCAATGAGTCAGCAGTCAGAGGGCATTAGCCACAAATTTTTAGTCCCTTATTTTTATTTTTTGTTAATCCTCATCCCAAGGGTATTTTTTTCATTGATTTTTAGAAAGTAGAAGGGAGCCAGGGAGAGAGGTATGAGAAAGAGCATACATTGGTTGCTTCCCACACCCTCCTTCCCCCGGGGCCATGGATGGAACCTGCAACCCATGTACAAACCCTTGACTGAGAATTGAACCTGCAACCCTTCAGTGTGAGGGTCGACGCTTATTTTTTTTTATAGATTGTTATAGATTGTTAATCTCTTTTAAAAGTTGAGTGTCTGCTGAGAAAATGGAAGAGAAGCTGCTGTGATGAGAAAAACAATAACTCTCCCAGCCCATTTTGAAATATCCTGGCCAGATCAAGTTGGTGTTATGTGCAATTATCCTTAAATGTGTATAATGCTTTTTTAAAGATATTTTTATATGTACAGTAGAAGCACTTTGCATCTTCACAAAAATGTAAATACACATTTATTTTACATTCTTTATCAGTAGAACCCTTTTCTGAATTAAATCTCGCGTATTTAAAATTACAATATGTGATACCGATTGAAAGCATGCTGCAGTCATGGTGGAGGGGGTGGGGACCTGGAGTCCCTGCTCAGCCCCTGCCCCAGGACACAGAGACCCCCGATGTGGAGGAGCACGTGCTGTCGGGTTTTGATCTCTCTCTGAAACTTCCGTTTTCCCTCTGCTGACAGGTGTCAAACAAAAGGAGCCGAAAACTGAATGACTTTTGTGAATGGAGCCCTTGTAGGACTTGAACTGAGATCCTGGGTCACGCTTTGCCTCACGAACACTGACGCCATGGGAGAGAGGAAGTTGGCCAAGAATGTCTATCAGGGTTTAGTGATGGGTATTTTTTCCAGTGATGTTGAAACTAAGCATAAAAGAAGAGGACTATATGGTTTTGAAGGGTCAGGCTTGCATTAAAAGGCTATTTTCAGACCTCTGTCTGAGAGATTTCAAGTGCTGTATGTCATTAAAGTGCACTGTGTCCCGAAATGTTTATTATTTTTTTTATTTCAAAGAGTCCGCTGTAAGGAACAGGAAGTGTGACCTAAGGCGAGAGGGCGGATCCTCAGACCCAGTGCCTTCTGTCGGACACAGGGCAGGTCGCCACGTCGCTCGTGGCCGCCGGCTGGGGCGTGGGGAAATGCCTGCTGGCGTGTGAGTCTCTGAACCTTTACCAAATCCGTTTGTCTTCGTTAGACTTATCCAGCAGTTGTAATTTGATCAGAAATAACTACTTTCTAAAACTTTAAGGGCACGTTTATGTTTAAGTGTTCTGAAACGTAGCGTAAACAAGACTACTTACAACCGCTGTATTTATTTTTCCCTTTCATACGATTTTTTTACACCCCTTTTGGTGAGTAAATGTCACCATGCCCAGTGATAAATCATTGGTTGTTATTTTTAAATGGCAAATTTCTCATTATTTAAGTTATGGTCTGGAAGGGATGGGACTTCTAAAACAGCCATCGTGGGTTTTACAAGCCGAAGCTCAAAGCGCGTGGAGACCTGCTCTGGGCTGCAGGCAGGCCGGGAGGAGGCAGAGCGCCAGCAGACATCCGTTCTCTCTCGTGCATTGAATGTGAATCCTGCTGTCTGGGTGACTGCTGACGCGACTGTATTTGTAAATGTTATTGCGGCACGTGCAGTGCTGCCCTACGTTTGAAGAGAAACACAGTTTCCTAGTGTAAGTGCTCTGAGAATGTTGACATTGTACATATAAGTATAGTTTGTTTTTTTTGTTTTGGGGTTTGTTTGTTGTTTTTCAGATTGAAAAATTAAAATAAATCTTAACTACCATTTTGTTAAAGGAGTTCTTTAAAATACCATGTATTTCAGCATATATTAATTAAAATCATATATGCAGTTTTCCACTTAAATATTTCTCCCCAAAAAGGATATGAGAATGTGAATTCTCATATCCTTTTCCATCATCTGAAAATAACCCTTAGTGATTTGATTCTTCAACTTCACGTCTCTCCAATAAAAGCAGACCAATAAATGATTTAAAAATAGTAAGAATATTAAAGAACCATCAACAAATCAACAATAGACAAGTGCTGTCAAGGATATGGAGAAAAAGGAACCCTCGTACACTGCTGGTGGGAATGCAGACTGGTGCATCCACTGTGGAGTTACATTAAAAAAAAAATTAAAAATGGAATTCCCATTTGACCCAGTAATCCCACTTCTAGGAATATTTCCCAAGAAATCCAAAACATCAACCAGAATATATGCCCCCTATGTTCATAGCAGCACAATTTACAATAGCTAAAGTTTGGAATCAGCCAAAGTGCTCATCAGCAGATGAGTGGATTAGAAAACTATGGTACATCTACACAATGGAATACTACGCTGCTATAAAAAAGAAAGAACTCTTACCATTCCCAGTAGCATGGATGGACATGGAGAGCATTATGCTAAGTGAAATAAGCCAGTCTGAGAAAGATGAGTATCACATGATCTCACACATTTGTGGAATATAATGAACAACATAAACTGATAAAAATAAACCCAGAGACATAGAAGCATTGAACATATCTTCAAACCTCAGAGGGAAGGTAGAGGAGGGTGAGAGAGGGGTGTTAAGAGATCAACCAAAAGACATTTTTGGGGACACCCTATATGTATGCATGCAGGTAAGCATGACCAATGGACACAGACACTAGGGGGTGAGGGCCTGAGCGGGTAGGAAGAGGTCAGTGGGGGAAAAGGAAGATATATGTAATACTTTCAACAATAAAGAATTTTTTTTAATGTTAAAGTACCTAGAAAAAAACCTGGGTATGTTGGGAGAATTTCAGGAGAGAGATGGAAACTATCAAAAAACAAACAAAAAAACAAATAGAAACCCTAGAACTAAAAAATATGTTACCCAGATTTTTAAAAATCATTAAACTAGAAAGGGGAGAACAGACAAGAATAAAGGCTCTTTTGGTAGAAAGCTATCAATCTGTCCGGTATATGTGAAATTGGGGTCCCAGAATGAGTGGAGAAAGAATATGGGGCAGAAAAAAAAAAATACTTACAAAAATATTGGTTGGGGAGTTTCCCAAATTGGATCAAAAATCAAAGAAAGTTAGTAAATCTTAAACAGCATAAAAGCCAATAAATTTACAAACACATCATAGTCAAACTCTGGACACCAAATATAAAAAGAAAATCAAAGCAGACAGGGCAGGGAATGGATATATTACATAAAAAACATGATAGCTGGTTTCTCATCAGAAAAAAATTGAGGCTAGGAGAAAATGGAACATCTTTAGGGACAAACATGCACACACATACATACACACCACTGTCTATCTAAAATTCTATACCCAGCCAAAAACTTTTCAAAAATGAAAAATAAAAAGGTAGCATGAGGGATATCTTTTTGGTGATGGAACAGTTATGTAGTTTTGGTTACACAAATCACATGTTATAAAATTGAACAGTTACACACACACACACACACACGAATGCATGTAAATCTGAACAAGTTCTGTGGGTTGTACCACTTTCAGTCTCTCAGTTTTGATACTGTACTGTATTTAGTTAAGATGTCACCATCCAGAGAACAGGACATCTTAACTAAATACAGTTAAGATGTATTATTTCTTGAAGTACCTGCTAATCTATAATTATTCCAAAATAAAAGTGGAGACATAAAGATAATTGTCAAATACATCAATTGTAAATGTGTTGCCAGGAGACTTCAGAAAGTTCTTCTGCAGAAGGAACTAGTCCAGCTTAGCCTCGCAGGCTGCAAGGGCAGCACCGCTGCCTGCCTTCTGAAGAGAGCCGTGTGGAAAGGGAGGGAGTGACTTCCCAGTGGAGGAGCCTGACAAACACTCCCTGAGCAGGTGATAAGTCAACACCAACAGGGACAAATCACGTTGGGAATCCGTTCCCTCGGCAGGATGTGACCAGAACGGCGCTTTGCTTCTGTGGTCTTCCTCTCGGAGACCACACTCCCACACTACACCTGAGAACAGCTTCAGGCGAATCCTCTTTAGGAGCAATCTATAAAGCACCTACCAGCTCTCCTCAAAACTGCAGAGTCACCAAAAACAAGAAAACTGAGAAATGATTACACCCAGGAGAAGCCTGTGACTAAATGTAAAGTGGTAATTCTGGAACAGAAAAAGGACAGCAGTGAACAACCGAGGAAATATAAGCTTTGGTGAATAATAATGTATCAACCCTAGCTGGTTTGGCTCAGTGGATAGAGCAGTGGCCTGTGGACAAAAGGGTCCTGAGTTTGATTCCGGTCAAGGTGGCAGGCTCGATCCCTGGCCCTGGTCACATTGGTGTTTCACTCTGTCTCTTTCCCTGCCCCCCAATCCTCCACTCTTTCTAAAAACAAATGGGAAAATATCCTCAGGTGAGGATTAACCAAAATAATAACAATAATGTATCAGTATTCGTTAATTCTAACAAATGTACCACAATGCTGTAAGATGTTAACAAGGGGAAACTGGGTGCAGGATGTAGGAACCACTACACTGTCCTCACCATGTTTTGGTACATCTGAAACAGTTCTAAAAACGTTTAAAAAGTAAAAGACAAGAGATAGAGAAACCAATTCATATATGGATTTTATTTGGGTTCTGATTTGAACAAACTGTTAAAATAATTATGAAGCATTAAGAGACATTTGAATAGTCTGGGTGGTGAGGAGCCTTTCAGTGGTCTTGTTTATGACATAAAAATGGCATGTTAGATTTTTTTTTAAAGCATCATCTTTCAGAGAAAATATTGAAATATTTATGAATGAAATAGTATGATGGCTAAGATTTACTCAAAGGTTAACAAGTGATCTCAATCGGGAGAAGGACTTTGAATTTAGAAGCAAGTCCATTTCTCCCACCTGTGTTCCTAAAATGTGTGGCTGCAGTCAGTTATTTCTATGCGAATTCATACCATCAATCTCAATTATTTTAGACTAGTGACCCGGTGCATGACATTCATGCAAATTGAAAGGGAATTAATTAGAGGAAATATTTTAATATTACTATTTTCCCTTTCTCTATAATAGAAGTGTCAGAGATGAAAGAAAAATTAGTAAAATGTATAGGAAAATCTTCCTCCTGTGAGAGTCTGGGGTGCTCCATGGGAAACAGAGTCAAGTCCCCACCCACCCACATGCCCCTTGATATCACTGGAGACACAGACCCAGCCGGCCCCTCCCCCACTGGGCTAGATCCAGACCCGTTAGGCCCCACCCTCATCAAGCTCCACAGGGTGGGGGATAAGGCCTTAGGTTGCCTGGCCTCAGGTCCTGCTTATTGTTTAAGGCTCATTATGGGAACTCGGCCTCTACGTCACCTCTAATCCCCCAAAACAATGAATCCAATCTTGTGGCTCAGCTTTCTGAGGGTCCCTTCCCTGTGCTCACAGGAAATAGCTATGGGCACAGTCATCTTGTTACGGTGTGATGGACAATTTGCATATCCCTCTTTATTATAGAGGATAATCTGAATTACTTATTAAACCAAATTCTCCCCACTCTGGAATAAAAAAATCTTCAAGATTCCTGGGCCTGACAGACTTTAAAGGACTTTAAGACAGTTGAAACAGTTCTTGAATGAATTTGTCCTTTACAATTGCATTTCTCCATCTGGACTCCTAATATTCCCAGATTAGGGCAGTGCTTTCAAACTTTCTGAGGCAACCACAGTAAGAAATACATTTTACAATGGAACTCAGTACACGACATATATGTATATAGCATACCTATAATGATCTAACACACACACACAAAATGTCATGAGACCATACTTACCCTTACTGTGAGCAAAAATGCCATGAGATAATACTTCCCCTTACTATTTTCTTTATTCTCTTCTATTTTCTTTTTCAAAGGTCACATCCATTAAGCTGATTTCACAACCCCCTTCCATCAGTTCAAAATACTGTGGTGGGGGGAACCCAAACCCCCAAAATAAAAGTGATACATTTTCTTGGAGATTCCAACTAATTATAGAGTAGAATCACAACCCTTAAGTTAAAGCACAGACCTTCAAAGATTTTTTTCAGTTGCAGCTGGTTGCCTGGGGCTTCAATCTATAGACCCTGGAAATAAGAAGTCCACCGCCCTCCCCCAGGAGTACAAGAGCTGAGCATGGAAAGGATTCTGCCTTAACACCGGTGTTCTAATTCATAAGGCATAGCCATTAGAGGGACAGTCACCTCTAATTCCCCATAACAACGCTCCTGAGGGTCCCTTCCCTGTGCTCATGGGAAAGGCCATGGGCCGCCACCAGCAAGCGGTTGTCCGGCTAAGCAGGTCAACACTGTCAAAGGGACCATGACAGCAGAACATTCATAGGAGTAGCGGGGTATCTGCTTTAATACCAACCAAGGGCAAAGTGTGTCTATACCAGGAGAGAAGTCTCCCTAGCTGGAAACCTGATCGCTTTGTCAGGCCTCGCTTTCCCTTTCATTTCCCATGACCAAGGCCTCCCAAGCTGGCGTCCCTTTCCGCATTCAGTATGGTGCCACCCAGCAGCTCTCTGCGGCACCGGGGTAAAAGGGGCTGTCAGGCGCCTTCTGTGGGAAATAAAGCAGCGTCTGAAGAGGTCAGCCCACACGAGAGCTCGAGCCCAACAGATTAGATCCCCTCTAAAAGGACGGGTTTTTTGTTTTGTTTTGTTTTAATTAATTTCAGAAAGGAAGGTTGGGGGGGGGAGAGGAGAGAAACATCAATGATGAGAACCTTCTGCACGCTCCCTATTGGGGACTGAACCCGCAGCCTGGGCACGTGCCCGGACTGGGAATCGAACCTGGATCTCCCGGTCCATAGGATGATGCTCAGACCACTCAGTTTGTCTACTGAATTAGCCACGCGAGTGTTGAAAATTAAAGGTGTTGAACTGTGAGGTTTGTGGGGTCCGCAAGTCGCAGAGTAGTAATCAGAACTGATGACGTGCAAACTTTCTGAATGAACTGCAAAACATTTTGAATTAACACATTTTATTCTTCCCACCGTCCTTCACTGCGGGTGTCTTTTATTTTACTTTATCGTTCCCATCACCAGCGAATTACGTTTAACCACCAAATACTTTCTCAAATCCAGACTCACACCAACCCAGAGAAGGGGCTAAAAAAGGGAACCCCGGCAAACCGGAGGCCCGCAGGTACCAGCCAAGCGCCCGGCGGCTCGCGCCTTTTAAGGGCTCAGCAGGAGCCAGACCGCCGCTCTCTCCGCGTTCCACCAATGACCGTGCCTCCCACAGCTCACCCCGCCCCTCGCCCTGCTTTTAACCAATCACTGAGAAGCAAGCGTCTGCCTCCCCGCCCCCGGCCCCCCACCAAACCCCCACACCCTGCGATCTTCAAAGCCTTCAAACCTCGCTGGCGCCCCGACGCGCGGCCGCCGCCCGGCTTATTTTTAGGTTTCGTTAGAGCGGCCCCGCCCTGAGGCTGCCGCTCCGCCGCCCCCAATGGGAGACGGAGTTTCCGTCGCGTCATCGCGCGGGCGGACGGGAGCGGCCCAATCAGGGCTCCGGGAGGACTGGCGTAATTAAACATCGGCGGAAGACGGTGGGCGGGTCATGACGCAGCGAGTTTCAGTCGTGACTTTTCCCGAGGCGTCTCAGCGCCCCTTCTCTTCCCCTTTAAAGTAAAACGTCGTCCGACCCACCTCCGTGCGTCTCGGGGGCGGGGGCGGCCGCCGCGGCCGGCGGCGCGAGGCTGACGCGGACGACGGCGGGCGGCGGCGGCGGTCACGTGGGCGTGTTTGGGGGCGGGGCCGCGCGGCGGTTCCGGGCGGTTGGGCGCGCGAGCGAGGAGCGGAGGCAGCCGCGCCCGCCCGCCCCGCCCCTGGATGCCGCTCTGCCCCGGCGCGGTCGCCGCCGATCGCAGCACCGGAGTCGCCGCCGCCGCGGTTCATGTGGTTGGCCCGGGGCTGAGGAGGCCGCCAAGATGCCGCAGTCCAAGTCCCGGAAGATCGCGATCCTGGGCTACCGGTCTGTGGGTGAGTGGCGGCGCCGCGCGGCCTCCTAGTGCGCGGCCCGGCCTCGCTTGGGCGCCGGGGCTCGGCGGGCTCGGCCAAGTTTGGGGCCGGCGCGGCCATGTGGCGGCCGCGCGTTTCGTAACCAGCCGCCCGCCGCCGCCATAGCCGTTTGGAGCGGAGGCGGCGGGGAGGCCGGGCCCGCGGGGCGGCGGGGCGCGCGGAGGGCGAGTCGGGGAGGCCGCGGACGGCGGGGAGTTGGGTTCGGCCGAGGCCGGGGTGGCGCCGGAGGGGCCCGGGCCGCCGCCGCCGCCGCCGCCGGGGCGGGAGTCGCACCTGTCTCTCCGCGGCGCGCGGTCGTGATCGCTGCTGGCAGCCTCTCCGCCCAAAGTGAATCGAGTCCGTGGGGTTTTAACAAAGGAAACGGCACCTCGGGCTTTCTGTCTGCGTTGAAGTTCACATTCTCGAGAAAACCGGGGACATTTAGCTGCCGAGGGCAAGTTTCCTGCCGAAGAGCCCTAAAGGCGGCGGAAGCCCGCGTGCTGCTGCGGAGCGGCAGGGCCGGGACAGACAGCTGTCTGGTCTCCGTGGCCTATTTTCCTTCTGAGAAAAATAAGGTCAGGTACTTGCAACCATGCTGTTGAAGTAATTCAGAAGTTTGTTGTTGTTGTTTCCCCCCAAGAGGTTGACATGGATTTGAAACTTACTGGCAGTCGCCTCTTGGCCGATCCGGGTTGATCTGTGATGGGGTGCGGGGTGGACAGGATGCCAAAAATAAAAATAAAAAGAGAGAGAGAAAGAAAGCAGAACCGTTGAACTTAACCATGTTTCAGGTGAGGCCTTATTTATTGTCTTTGACAAGCAGAAGGCTGGAGAATTTTTATGTTTTCGAGTTGTTTTTAAGAAGTAACTGCCTACGGAAAATGTGCACTTGACCCTAGTGGTGAAGGCGAGGGTTTGGAATCAGCGGTGGTCGCAGGAGGAGGTACCCGCTGCCATAGGAAAGCGTGTAGCTGCCTACAGTTCCTTGGAAGAGCTCCCCGACTCTACTTTCTGTTCTGCTCCTCCCCCCCCCCCAGCCCCCCATTTTCCACCGCCCGTGCCAGGGTCTGTGCTCTTTGACCAAGATGAGCTGCAGCTTGCTTACTCATCCTTTTGTCACGCTTCCTCCGAGTGCCGGCGCGAGGGATCAAAGGCACTTGTGTGGAGATAGGAGGTTCCAAGAGTCATAGGGACCCCTTTTGTAAGGTGCAGTGTCGGGTCATAAGCATATGTGGGGGAGATGAGTGACAGCCCTCACAGCTGCCGCGGGAAGTGCCATGCGTCCAAGTGAGGCTTTTAGGGTGGCTAGCAGTCCCCAAATGCCCATATGGAACCCGCCTTTCAGCCTTTATTGGCAGCGGGAATCACCAGCCCTTGCTTATCTGTACTGTTTCCTCCTCTGCATTTTGAAGAACGGGACTATGGCATAGCCTGGCTCTTGTGTGAGCCCTATCTAAGCACACAAGCAGTGCCCACTAGCAGTCGGAATAATCAGGTTACCGGTGACGTGTACCTGGCCTACCTGATTTAACTCAAAAGATGCTCCAAAGATCCAGACTTACTTCCCCTTGAAATTCTTGAGATGATTCTGGGGTTTTATCAGTAAGCAAGCCTACTGTTTTATCCTTTTTTCTGAAGAAGTTCCTTATGTTCAATTGAAATCCTTCTGTTTTGTCTTCCTTCTTCTAGTCATTCCCCCTCCTAAATACCCAGATGTGACAGGTCACTTCAAGATATTTAGTGTGAGCTGCTGTTTGTTAAATACTCTTCTAAGTAGCCTCCCATGGGACACAGATTAAGTTCTAGTCCCTATTTTCTATGCCCTCAATATAGACCTCTTCCATTTTCTCCGTATTTACTTTCAAGGGTAGTGATAAGTGAAGTAAAGGTATTTTGGAGAGGTTAAGTTATTCCCAGTCTTTGTATTTGATTTTGAGCTCTTGACCTTTGTTATGAACCAGGACATTTTGTGGTTTGTGGGGTCTTCTGTTTTGTTTGCCAGGCATCAAAAAGGAAGTAAGTAATTCCCTGATTCCACCTACTAGCCACTCTTGGGAGAATGATAAAAGTATTCAGACTCCCAAGAGTTTACTGGCATGGTGCTGTACTAGATGGTGCTGTACTAGAGAAATTGGAGGATTGTGTTTCTAAATTGTGCTGTTTTGTATTGTTAAGCTGTTGTGTCATTTTGATGGGGTAGAGTGGTAGAAAAAGGCACAACTAGAAACCATACTTTTCTCAGAATGTTCTCTTGATTAAAAATCTTAAGCCATTTTGACTAGTGAATACTTACCATGCCACAGACTTAATTTTTAAATTTTGCCTTCAGATAAAACTACTAAATGTTACAACTTTTAAACACTGATGAAATGATCAATAAAGAAAAGACAGTTCTCAGATAATTTATATGACTCTTCTTCCCCTGAAGTACTTTTCCTGTTGTTTACAATGCTAAGCGTTAAGGACACGTCACCTACAGGCTGGCTTTCAGGGAGCGCTCTGTATTCATTGTCCAGCAGTCACCAGTGTCCCGGCTCCCTTACACCCATTGTTTCTGATGCAAACAAGTAGTCCCAGGGTAGGAGGTAACTCAACTCAATCAAGTAAAAGTTGTAGTGTCAGGTGACTATCTCAAATAAAATCTGGTGCATCTTTCACTGGAATTTTCTAGAGAGGCTTTGATAATCTAGTTTACCATCAGAGCATAATCCAAAAGTGGTTTGCCATATGTAAGCCTCTGAGGTTAACCAGAGGGGATCCCAGGAGTGTGAACAATCATAAGAGAAAATGAAACCACTCTGTTTTATAAAAGGCAATTTAGCAAAAAGTAACTTCACTTTTACCTTCTCAGATGTTTTAGGTAGTAGCCAAGATGCTTTCTTTGATTTGTATACTTCACAAGAAAAGATAGCATCAGATTTGTTCCAAATAGAATACAAGCCAATTGTCTTCTGTTTTACTATCTGTTTTTAAATTATCCCTTTTGGACACATTTCACTGAAATATTTTAAGGTAAAACATGTATAAAATCTGTTAGTATGTGAAATTGTATGTTCAAGTGCTTAGTAACATTTTGAGGTTGTGTGGGGGGGTTGGTAGTCCTGCAGTGGTCACCTTGCATTGAAGCTTGAAATTATTTTTATACTTTTTTTAAAAAATCCTCACCCGAGGAGGTTTTTCCATTGGTTTTAGAGAGGGGAAAAATATCAATGTGAGAGAAAGACATCCATTGGTTGCCTCCTGCACGTGCCCTGAGCCTGCAACCAAGATTTGTGCCCTTGGCTGGAATTGAGCTCAGGACCCTTCAGTCCACAGGCCCAACACTATCTACTGAGTCAAACCAGCTAGGGTTATACTTTAAAATGTGTGTGTGTCAAAACTCTGAGGGGTGAGGGCATGTATGGGAGTGGGAGGGGGCAATGGTAAGACATGTACACACATAATACCTTAATAAAAAAAAATGGGAAAAAAAGAAACCAGGTAACATGTACATAAACCACAGAAATAGTATACCAAACTATTTAAAAACTAGTGTTTTTCTACATAAAAATATTGTTTAGCTTAGACTTCTTGGGGCATTTGTAAAAGCAAGTGAAATTCAATAAGGTTTTTTATTATTTTTGTAACCAGAGACGGTTTTTACAATTGAAATAACATTTCAGCTAAAAAATAAATAAATAAATAAATAAATAAATAAATAAAATGTGTGTGTGTGTGTGTGTGTGGTCACAAATGAGAATATACTTTAAAATATATTGATTTCAGAGAGGGAGAGAGAGCCAAGACCGGTTTGGCTCAGTGGATAGAGCGTCGGTCTGCGGACTGAAAGGTCCCAGGTTCGATTCCGGTCAAGGGCATGTACTTTGGTTGCGGGCACATCCCCGGTAGGGGGCGTGCAGGAGGCGGCTGGTCGATGTTTCTCTCTCATCGATGTTTCTAGCTCTCTATCCCTCTTCCTTCCTCTCTGTAAAAAATCAATAAAATATATTTAAAAAAAAAAAAAGAGAGGGAGAGAGAGAGATAGCAACATCAATGATGAGAAAAAAAATCATTGATCGGCTGCCTCTGGCATGCTCCCCTACTGGAGAGCGACCCACAATCTGGGCAGGTGCCCTGTTTGACCTGGCATCTAACATGACCTCCTGGTTCATAGGTCAACACTCAGCCACGGAGCCACGCTGGCTATTAACTTTTTTTTTAATCATTCAATCTTCTGTACAATAGAATAACCAGAGTTTGCATTTGTGGTTATCACTTTCATTGCTGAATGTTACTAAATGTCCATGTAGGATATACTCATCCATACTTACCCTCATCACCCCAGAAAGAAACTGTGCCCATTAGCAGTCACTCCCTATCCTCCATTCCCCTCAGCCCCTGGCATCCACTTTCTGTTTCTATGAATTTACCTTTTTGTTACCAAATAATATTCCATTGTTTGAATATAACACATTTTATTTCTACATTCGTCAACTGATGGACACATAAGTTGTTCTTCATTTTGGCTATTATGAATAATGTTGTTATGAACATTCCTGTACAAATTTTTGTCTTAAGTGTTGAAGTGTATGTTTTTATTTATCTTGGGTATATTTCTGGGAGTGGGATTTTTGGAACATAAAGTAACTTTATGTTTAACATTTTGAGGAACTGTCAAAATTGTTTTCCAAATCAGCTGTGCCATTTTTATATTCCCATCAACAATTGACATTGCTTTCAGTTTCTCCACATCCTCACCAATCACCAACACTTGTTATTGTCTTTTTTATTCTAGCCATCTTTATGGAACAGTGGTATCATACATAATTTGCAAATAATTTTCATTCTGTGGATGGAAACTTTTTGCTTCCTGTGAAGCTTTATCCAGGGCCGTGTGGACTTAAATACTGCGGTTTCTCCTCAGTGTTTTATATTTTAGCTCTTACATTTGTGTTTATGATATATTCAGAGTTAATTTTTGCATATGATAGGAAATAGAGATACAACTTCATTCTTTTGCATGTGGGCATCAAGTTGTTCCAAAACCCCCTTTTTTAGCCCCCTTTTTTTAAAAGATTATTCTTCCCTCCTTGAATTGTCTTGACATCTTTGTCAAAAACTGAATGACCAGAAATGTGAGGGGGAATTTAATTCTGGACTCTATTCCTCTGATCTATATGTGTGTCCATATGCCAGTATCACACTATCTTGATTACTATAGTGTTGTAGTAAGTTTCAAAATAGGGATGAGTGAGTCTTCTAACTTGATTCTTTTTCAAGATTGTTTTGGCTCTTTTGAGTCCCTTGCATTTCCTTCAGTTTCTACGAATAAAAACAACTGAGGTTTTGATAGAGTGTTTATAGTTTTGCAAGTATCTTTAAATGTCTGGTTTAAAAAACAGCTGATTCCCATATCCCTTCTCTGAGTTCATTTCATTGCAATGTGATACTTACTCCAATGAAGTATATGAAGGGAGTCCAGCCTGCACAGCTACATAATTGGGAAAGAGGGTGTATTTTAGTAGCTTTTTCAGGTAATTGTGGCTATTCTTTGATAACCCACCTAAATGTCATAGGTGGTAGTTTCTTAAAGGTTAGTTGTAGTTTGCAATATGAAATCATGTGGTTTAAGTTTCTAGCTTGTTACATTGGACTCCATTGGGTTGTTTTGCACTTTGAATGGGTCTTCCGCCCATGCCTGATTTTATTACATCATACATTGATCATTTGGGAAATATTGGTCCACTGTTTTGTAGATCCTTCTGTATTTTGATACATTTCAATATGAAAATACTTTTAAAAGTCACATTTAATATCATCACCACTATCAGAAAAAAACTAGACATTGGGAGGCTGTTAAGCTAGCCATGAGTGATGCAAACCTAATTTCCTCTTGAAAGATCGAATTTAATTGTTGGCTAAGTGCTAGCAGTTTTACTTGGAGTGACAGTCTCATTTCTTTCATTTTCAAGAAAATGCCTGCCAAATACCCACATTTGAAATAATGATCGTTTGTTGGTCAGTTTTGAAAGGAAAAATGGTGTTCCCTGAGTAAAGTGACTATATCAGATCACTTCGCAACATATTGCTTCGCTTGGAGACAACCATCACACTTCAGTACGCAGCAGGACGCTCCGTGCACATATCCTATTTTGTCATGCAGAATACTAAAAAGACATGCTCTTAAGGGACAAGATTTAATAAAAGTAATAATTTTACTGCTTCCTCAAGATCATGCTAAGTGAAAATGGTGGTTGTTTTTTAATGTGGGTGCATGGTAGTGAAGAATATGGTGACTTTCTACAGCTTGCTCTCACTGTCCTGATTTATGCTGAGGGGCACCCAGCTAATGGTATTGCCCACCATTGGTTTTGCACCATTATTGCAAATATGGAAACAGTTTAAAAGGCAGATAATATCGTAGCATTTTTATGAAAATAGTTTTGACCTCATGAGTTCCTTCAAAAGGTTTCCACCCCACAGAGGTTTGCAGGCTGCACTATGAGAACCATTAAACTGTAGTGTACAAAATCTTGCTAGACTGCTCACTGTTGTGCGGAGTCAAATCAAGACCAGCTGCATCCTAGCTGCTGTGGTGAGTCCTGAGGAGCCTTCCTAGGAGGCCCTGCAGCATCCTGAGGCAAGGATGGGGCATGAGAGACAAGGAGGGGAGGGGACAGGAAGAACTTGGCCTGCCTGCATCCCACAGAAGGAAGCGGGGGTGGCTCTAGCATAATGAGATGGGAGTAGGAAGTTAAGTTGGAAAGGTAGTCAGTAGCTGGATTTTGCAGGGCCTGGCAGGAACATTAGGGAATCATTCCTTCTGAGCAGTAAGCAGAGAGTTGCTAAAGCCTCAGGAGAGTTAGGATATCTCAGTACTGGCTGTCTTGGCCTCTGATTGTGGTGCAGTTTGGGGTGTGTTGTTTTTTGACCTGGTAAGATTGAGGCTCCCCTGAAATAATAAAAATCACCGAGAATAGCAGTGTACCCAAGACCTGTATACTAATACTGACATGGTTCAAACACAGGTAATAGGGTGAAAGTAAAAACAGCCACTTTATCACAAATGAGAACTAGCCATCTCTACCTGTGATGATGCAGTTAAAACGTACACCACTTTCCTTAGTTTAGGTCTGCAATATTAGTGATTTTAATATTGTTCATGAGTAGATTGTATTTAGTTATTGGGCTAAACCAAAACTGAACTTGGACATGATTGTACAGGTTAAAGCATTATGAAGTCTTTAGTGCTCACACTTAAGGGAACCTTTATTCTTGTTTCTAGCTTATCCTGAAGTACCAAATTAAGGCTTAACAGTTGCTAGAGAAATTGCTGTCTTAAAACGGTAACTGTCAGAATGCAGACTGCTGGGTACCTTCAACAGGAAGTGTTTGATTTAGAAATGTAATTTAATAGCTCAAAACACAGAGGTCCTGGAGTATTACTTTATTTTATTTTTTGTGTGTAAAAATACTAATTTAGTATTTTGATATTTCTAAATGTATATTGGGCTTTTGTTAAAAAAAAGAGTTCCATGGAAGATGGTACGTGAAGTCTAAATTGATGTTGGTTTAGCACAGATATTCCAGGGCTCTGTGGACAAGTAGAAGTAGGCAATTTAAGGATCTCAACAAAGTTCACTCCTTCCTGTCTTTGGTTGGTGGTATAACTGTAATATAATTGAGTTCCCTTACCTTCCCATCACCCTTCCTCCATTTCTCTGTGCTTGCTTGCTTACTTGAAGAAAGCCTGAGGTGGGAGTGGAATTTCTAAACAAATTGGTGTTTTAACAATATGTGTGATCCTACTTTTTTCAAGATTAAAAAGTAACTGTGATGGCAGGGTAAATAATTTGTGAACATGGAAATAAAGATACTGGCTTTTACAGTTAATAAAATTTTCTGAAGTGGAAATGCTTTTGTAACACTTGTATGCCTTAGATATAAGTGCATCTAGCTGATCACTTGCTTTTCTTCAAATCTCAATAACATTTGGAATTTAT
Source organism: Nyctalus aviator (assembly GCA_036971965.1). Taxonomy (NCBI): domain Eukaryota; kingdom Metazoa; phylum Chordata; class Mammalia; order Chiroptera; family Vespertilionidae; genus Nyctalus; species Nyctalus aviator. The sequence continues at coordinate 68,040,149 of CM072930.1, read as the reverse complement.
TTTAAAGAGAATATTTTAAAATATAGGTTCTCTTTATTCTTGTTCATGACTTGATGAGTTACTGGATAAAATATATGGTGAAATTCAGCCATGGCTTAACATAGATGGAGAGGTTCAGAATGACCTTGGCAAACTGGAGACACGCCCTGGCGTGAGCGGAAGTGGAACACACTATGGACTTTCTGGTTTGCCTGCTGGGGAGTAACTAGATGTGGGATAGTGAATTTCTGACCTGATTTGTGTGGCCTGGAGTACACCAGGGGGCAGGAGTGGCTGACAGCATCTCCGAGCTCCATACTGGAGGGCAGGAGGACCACAAAAATGCAAGCCCTGAAGTTAAAGCCTAGTGTTATATATCAGAAGAAACCTCCTGTGTGTATACAGGCTGAGAGAGACCTGGATTCTGTTTCTGAACATTTTAGCTGGCCGTGCTCTCACTGTGAATTCTGAGCCACTGGTAGCCTTCTCTGCAGCCTGGGTGGCATGTGTTGAAGACCAGTGCCAACTTAGAGTCATGCTTCTTCATTTGCTGTTCATGAGCTTCCCTGAGATGTGCATATTTCCAGGGGGAGAGTCAAGTGCTTTTATCATCCATCTTTTATCCAGAGGATTTCAGTCCCCAAAAGATTGAATTTCTAAAATGACTGTTTAAAGAGAACAGTGTGTGATTTAAGTGTCACATGTAGTTCAAATAGGTGGTCATCACTGTTTGCCAGGCCCTATTCTAGTCACAAAAGCTAGGGCCATCCTGATCTCTGCCCTCAGGGAGCCTCAATCTAGTGAGGAACCACTGTAAACAGTTGCTACTAATAATGATATTGGCAGGTGTTTTTAAAGTACTTACTGAACTCTAAGTACCATTATTATGCCTATGTTGCAGAGCAGGAAACTGAGCTACAGAAAGGTTAAATGATTTGGCCTAGGTCAGTTATTGGCAGAGCTAGGATTTGAATTTAAGCAGTGGTCCCAGAACCAACACTAAATAATACAAATTACTATTTAAAAACAATTTGAATAAATGCTTAGAGAAATAATTCAAGGGAGAGCTAACATAACCATGGGTGGAGCAGAAGACTTGTCCCTCTCAAGCTGTCATTAGAGCTGGAGTTGGCCAGGCAGAGGGTGGGGAGCATGGGGGCAGGAGAAGGGCAGGGCCTTCCAGTAGAAAGGAACAGCATGTGCAGACCTCCTAGCATGGAGAAAGAGGTTGGCACTCAGAAGTAAAGAGAAGGCTGGGTGTTGGCTGGTGGATGAGAAGAGTAAGATGTGAATGGCAAGGAGATCACGTGGGACTAATCTGTATGCCAGTTGTCTACCAAGAATAGCCTTGTGGCCCTGTGGGAAGTTTTAGACTTTTCCTAGAAACGTGGAAAGTCACTGAAGTGTTGTAAGCAGCAATAAGGTGATTTGTCTATACCAGGCTTGGCAAACGTTTTCTGTAAAAGGCCAGATGGTAAATTTATGTCAGGCTTTGTAGGCCACATGGCCTCTTTCGCAACTACTCCCTTCTGCTTTTGTAGCACACAGCAGTTACAGACAGCATATAACAAATGGGCGTGGCTGTGTGCCAACAAAACTTTATGGACACTGACATTTGAATTTCATCTAATTTTTACATGGTATGACATATTATTGATTCTTGTCAGCTATTTAAAGATGTAAAAACCAGCCCTGGGGAGGTGTTGCTCAATGGTTAGAGTGTAAGCCCGTGCCAGAAGGTTGTGGGTTGGATTCCAGGTCAAGGGCACATACCTGGGATACTGGTTCACTCCCTGCCCCCGACAGGGCTTGTGCTGGAATCAACCAATCAATGTGTCTTGAGACGTCTATGTGTGGTTTTTTTCTTTCTCTTCTCTTCCCTCCCTCCTTTCCACTCTGAAAAGTGATAGGATATATATCCCCAAATGAGGATTAACACAATAAAAATAAAATAAAAATGTAAAAACCATTCTTATTCGTAGCTCATAGGCTGAGCAAATTTGGCTCCTGGTCTGTAGTTAGCTTCTCCTGTTTTATATCCTCAACAGGATCCTTCCCACTGCTCTGTGTCAGGGATAAAGGCAGTCAGGAATGGAAGTGGGAAGACAGTCACATATTGAAGTTCACCATCAAGATCTCGCAGACACCCCAGCAGTGTGGCTCAGCATTTGAGCGTGGATCTATGAACCAGGAGGTCGCATGTGCCCAGGTTGTGGGCTCAATCCCCAGTGTGGCGTGTGCAAGAGGCAGCCAATCAGTGATTCTCATCATTGATTTTTCTGTCTCTCCCTGCCTCTCCCCTCCTCTCGGAAATCAATAAAAATATTTTTTTAAAGGAGTCATGGACTAGTGGAGTGCTGGTGAGATGATGTTTATATGTTAAGGATTGTTAATTAGAGGAAGAATCAAACTTCGGTGTGGGGGATGTTAGGATAACATTCAGTGGTTAGCATGAGTGCCTGAGTGGGTGATTGTGCCACTGGCTAAAATGAGAAATGGCAGAAAAGAACCAGGATTTGGCGATGGTCTACATACTAGTCCACACACTTGTCTTTTCGATCGTCTAGAGACAGGTGGCTGCTCCTGCAGCTGGGTTTCTGGGATGTGCTGCTCCTGAGTCCTTATTTTGCCTGAGGATCAGCCCCAACACACCCTCCTACTGCAGGGTTGTTGCCTTGGCAGCAAAGGAGGTTGCAAAACCTACTTGGCCGCACACTGCTCACTGCCGGGAGGGTGCTGAGGTTCCTGACCAACTACAGGATGTTCCCATTTTCCTGTTGGGAGAAGGGGAAGTTGGGCTTCATGTCTAAACCTTTTCATTTTGCATAATTGCTACCAAAATGAGTGAATATACTTAATGAAATAGTTTTCTTACTCTGGCCATGTTTCTGAATGAGCATTATCCTAAAAAACTGGACAAAATGAACATACCTTCTATTTCTTAGACTTCTATAGAAGTCTTTCTTGTAAGCAGCTGTGTTTATACAAGTAAGATGTTCCTATTCCTTCAACTATGGTATTGAGCAGCATTGTCCAAGAGAAATAGAATGCAAGCCACATGTGGAATTTAAAATTTTCTAGTAGCCACATTAAACAAGTAAAAAGAAAGAGGTGAAAATAATATAATTTAGTCCAGTATGTTCAAAATATTATTTGAATATGTAATGAATATTGATATTTTTACATTGTTTATGCTAAGTTTTCAAGTCTTAAGTACATTTTATGCTATCTCAGTTAGGACTGGCCACCTTTCAAGTGCTCACTGTCCCCCTGTGGCTGCTCGCTGCTGGCTGGTGGACCGTGCAGGGACAGTGATGAATGCCAGGGCTGTTAGTAAATGGACTCAGAGCAGATTTGGAAGAACTCTTGAAGAAATCCTATCTAATAAAGAGGGAATATGCTAATTGACTGACGTACCCTCAAAGATGGCAGAGCCCACAGCTACAGGATGGCAGTGCCCAGTCCCCTCAGCCGCCCAGAGTTGCCCGAGGCTCTGGTAACCAGGGCCAGTGAGGCTTGCATTGGCAGCAGCAGATGTGATGGAGCATCTCCTTCCCCTGGTCGCTAGGCCACCTCCCGCCCCTGAGGGATCCCCCTTCCAGTGCATGAATTTTCATCCACCAGGCCTCTAGTAATCTTTATAATTATTCGTGGTGAATACGCTTTATCACTTGATTGTCCTAATTTTTTGTCATTACTAGTTTTGATCAGTCTTAAACTTTGTGCTCTTTAATATGTTAAAGATTGTGTTAAAATTTGAGGATTCATCTCTTGTTTGCTTTTTTTCAGCTCTTTCCCACTTTGACCCCTCAACCTTCTTTCCATTTGTTCACAAATCTAGCAAAATTCATTCTTTATTGTTGCCAAATATTTAATTTACTGCAGTTTATCAGGTCTGTCGCCTCCCTTGCCTTCCAAATCGGCTTCCTCTCCAATTCTCCTTATAGAAATGAGTATCCTATTATTTTTTAAAGTTTTTTTAAAATATGTTTTTATTGACTTAAGAGAGAGGGGAAGGGAGAAAATAGAGGTGTAGAAACATCCATAAGAAAGAAAAAACCCCCTTTTGGGGATTGAGCCTGCAACCAGGGGAGGGAATGTGTACTGACTGATAATCAAACCCTCAACCTCCCCGTTATGGTCAAGGCACAACTGCTGAGCCACACACTGGCCCAGCATGAGTATCCTATTTAATCATCTTTGGCAGTTTCATGGCCTCTCCTGGCAGCACTTATTTTCCTTTCTTTATTTTTTTATCTTCACCTGAGGATATTTTTCTATTAGTTTTTAGAAAGAATGGAAGAGAGGGAGAAAGAGAGAGAGAAATATTGATGTGAGAGAAACACATTGATTGGTTGTAAGAAGCCTGCGACCCAGGTATGTTCCCTTGAACAGAATCAAACCTGGGACCCTTGGGTCTGCAGACTAATATTCTGTCTACTGAGCCAAACCAGCTAGGTCACTTGTTTCTTTTTAATATAATAACCTTGACAGTTTGCCAAAACCGGTTTGGCTCAGTTGATAGAGCATCGGCATGTACCTTGGTTGCGGGCACATCCCCAGTGGGGGATGTGCAAGAGGCAGCTGATCGATGATTCTTTCTCATCGATGTTTCTAACTCTCTATCCCTCTCTGTAAAAAATCAATAAAATATATTTTTTTAAAATAAAAAATAACCTTGACAGTTAATAATTTCTTTTTTATTTCTGTAACTCATATCTATTATCATTTTATAAACTTATTTCCCATGTTCTCAGGGGGATATATCTGGAAGCATAGTGCTTGGTAATAATAGCAAGCACCTAGTGAGTATTTGAGTAATAATCTTATGAACAAGTTTTACTTGATTAGTCTCTGTTTTGTCTTTGTCATAATAATTGCACCTTGGATTTTGTATTTTTTTTTTTTCTCTCCTAGCATCTATTTTTAAATATTGGGAAGGGGGTGTGAGAAAGAATAAGATGATGTCAACCCTGCTTCACTCATAGGCACAAGTGAGATAATTCATGCGAAACTGTTTTTGTAAACTCTTAAAACAATGTCTCGCTTGTGGGTTGTGGTGAACAATTAAAATTTGAATTACCTGCTTCACATGCCCTCATCTGACCCTGTGTGTGGTGGATATTCAGGGTGGGTCTGTATTAGAGGGCTAGTAGGCAGGCGTTGATGGAGAACACACAGGAACTCCTATGCACCTCCTTTTAAATCAGAATGCTGAGATGAGTGTATTTATTTTTAAAGGCTTCCTTGGTGACTGATGTATATACATATGTGTATATAACACCACCCCTCATGGAAGCTGCAACTTGATGCTGTTGTCGGCAGCACTACATCTTTTTAGTGCTGCTGAAACGGATGCAGCACTTGGCAAGCGTTAATCGTCATTGCTGTCATTATGGGACACATTGGCAAACCTTTGTGCAGCTCTGGCTCTTCATCAGTGATGATATATTCAGGGGGCAGTCCACTTAGAACCTAGGTGATTCTGTAGTCTCTCTGCTGTTTGCAAACCTGGTCCATTTATTGAATTCTGTTCTGTGGTGGCTCCCAGAGAAGCATCTTCCTGCACTGCTGCCAGCCCCATGGCACTCCTGGACTGCAGCATGCTGCAAGCTCATGCCAGTGCCAGGTTTGCTCCATACAAGCCATCAGCTTCTGCTTTTGTGTTGTCTGGAGCTTCCAATGACATGCTGGAGGGCCTGGGGAGAGGACAATGGGAAGGGAGAAGGTGCAGTTGGCCCATCTGAGTCTAGTCTTGGCCACTACCAGCCAAGGCCGACACAAGTCACTACGAGACCAGCAGAGGACCCAGTCCAGTGCAGTCTTAACTGTAGACTCATAAACAGATGGAGAGGATGTTGGTCTCAGCTTCAGCCATGAATGTGGGGCAGTTTGTTACACAGCAGTGGAGAAATTGACACTAGCTTTCTACTTGGCGAGGGGGCTATCCTATCTAATAAAAGAGTAATATGCAAATTAACCATTGTTCCACTACACCCACAAGCCATGCTCACCAGCCAATCAGAGTGAGTATGCAAATTAACCCCAACCAAGATGGCTGCAGTCACAGAGAGAGTAGGAGGGAGACTTGGGTTTCCCTGGCAATGGAGGAAGCCAAGCTTTCCACACACCCTGTGGGCCCAGGCCTCCACTCAAGGGTACAAAGTTTCAATTACAGAAGATACATAAATTCCAAAAGAAATGGTGGCAGCCATGGAGCTGGAAAAGCAGGAGACTAGGGTTGCCCCAGGCTAAGGAGGAAACCAAACTTCTGCAGCCTTGGCCAGCTCAGGCTACAAAGTTTTAATTAAAGAAGATAAATAAATTCCAACATAAATGGCTGCCACCATAGAGCAAGCAGGAGGCTTGACTCCACTCAAGGCTACAATTGTAGAAGATACATAAACCCCAGATACCAGGGCTCTGCTTGTGTTGCGGGAGGGGGGTGGGGGGTATGGCTGGCCTGCAGACCACCACAGGCCCCTCACCAAGGCTGCCCTACGCTTCAAGGGAACACCCACCCTCCCACCCTGATCCAGGATACCCTTCAGGGAAAACCAACTGGCCCCCACCTGGGCATCAGGCCTCTATTCTGTCTCATAAAAGAGTAATATACAGATTGACCATCACTCCAATACACAAGATGGCTGTCCCCATGTGGACACAAGATGGCCAGCAGGGGAGGGCAATTGGGAGGGACCAGGCCAGAAAGGGAGGGCAGTTGGGGGGCACCAGGCCTGCAAGGGAGGCAGTTGCGGGTGATCAACCCTGCAGGGGAGGGCAGTTAAGGGTGGCCAGGCCAGCATAGGAGGGAAGTTGGGGGCAAACAGGCTGGCAGGGGAGCAGTTAGACATCAATCAGGCTGGCATGCGAGTGGTTAGGGGAAATCAGGAAGGCAGGCAGGCTAGCAGTTGGGATCCAGCAGTCCTGGATTGTGAGAGGGATGTCCGACTGCTTGTTTAGGCCCGATCCCACTCACTAGGATCGGGCCTAAACGAGCAGTCGGACGTCCCTCTTGGGGTCCCAGATTGGAGAGGGTGCAGGCTGGGCTGAGGGATACCACTACCACCACCACCCACCCACCCCCCATGTACCGGCCTCTAGTATTTTAACTTTTAAAAAGTGCTTATTGTCTGAGCTGCTGGGAGGAACTGGAGGATTTGGGAGCTGGAGAAGTTAGGGTGATCTTTGAACTTTTTTAATTTGAACTTTTCTAGCAGTGGCTCTTAAACTGTAGTGTGCAGCAGAATGGGTAGGGGATTAATATTTCCATCCTGTAGGGGATTAATATTTCCATCCTGTAGGTTTGGGTGGGACTCAAGAATTTGGAATAACTTACCCTATGACCCTGCTGGGAAACTTGACTGTTGTAGGAGAAAAAGAAGCACAGAGGGTTCCTGAGATGACAGGACCTGGTGGGGTTGCAGGCACACACCATAACTTAAGAGTCGTTTCTAACCCACATAGTTGTAGGACTTGCCTGCAGCTAAGTCCAGTAGGCTCAAAGCACACAGTTTATTGGAGGGCCCAGGGAATGGAAATGGGAGGGTTCTGACGAAAGGCTAGTGGACAGTGATTGATTTTGGGGCTTCAACTGACAGGGAAGGAAATGGTGGAGATTGGAGATTCAGCTATAATCATTTAGAGTGGTATATTCCTAACCTTTTTCACTGTAGCCTATGGTAAGAAATACATTTTACTTTGCCCCACAATCAAGAATGTGACTATAGATGAAACCGGTTTGGCTCAGTGGATAGAGCATCGGCCAGGTTCGACTCCGGTCAAGGGCATGTATCTTGGTTGCGGGCACATCCCCAATGGGGGGTGTGCACAAGGCAGTTGATCCATGTTTCTCTCTCATCAATATTTCTAACTCTATCCCTCTCCCTTCCTCTCTGTAAAAAGAAAAAAATCAATAAAACATATTTTTTTTAAAAAAAAGAATGTATAACTGATCCAAAGTTTCATAACAACTTTCTTATTTACATTCCACTCTGGTATTCCTGTTTCTTTGAAAACAGTGCTGATCTTAGCACAGTATGTGGATTTCGTGACCTGGTGGGAAAACATCGCTTCCAGGGATGGTTGGGATTCGAGTCAGAAAGTGAGGGCACATTGTCTACGGCCATACCACCCTGAACGCGCCCAATCTCGTCTGATCTCGGAAGCTAAGCAGGGTCGGGCCTGGTTAGTACTTGGATGGGAGAAAGTGAGGGCACTGGCAGAAGGCTGCCCTGCTTATGAACCATGCATGTAGATATGGGAGGTGGAGTCACCGGTGGTCACCACACGATGGTGTGCTCCTGAAGTGGGTCACTGAAGTGGCATGGAGACAGTTTTTGGTGGCAAGACCAGTGAGCTTTGAAGCTAAACTGTTAGGACAGCTTGTGTATGTGGACATCAAAGTTCTGGAAGCTGATATGAAGAAATTGAAGTGAAAGTGAAAGCAGCCCTTGAAATGGATTGTGTCCCAGTTATACCATGTGGTCCTCATGGACCCTTCTGCCCAGTGACTTGATAAACTAGTTGCTAGGTTCTAGGGAGTGTGGGTTTCAGGGGAAGGGAGTAAGGTACAAGTAGTTGGGGGTTTTTAGGAGAATAAGTATGAAAACTAGTTCAGAATTCATCTGAAAACAAGTGTTTTGTGTAAACAGTTCCTATTTTGCAAAGATCACGAAGACAAGATTTAGTTGACAACCTTGAAAATACATCTTCTGTTATGGAAATATTGGATGGAAAAACGTTCTGTGCCATATTGTCATTGTGAAATACACTGAGTGGCCAGATTATTGTGATCTCTGAATGCATAATAATCTGGCCACTCTGTGTGTGTGTGTGTGTGTGTGTGTGTGTGTGTGTGTGTTAGAGGCCCGGTGCATGAATTTGTGCATGGGTGGGGTCCGGCCTGCCTGCTGATCGAACTCCTGGTTGAGGGGACAATTTGCATATTAGCCTTTTATTATATAGGATATACACCGAGTGGATAGATTATTATGTGCTCAGAGATCATAATAATCTGGCCACTCAGTGTATATGTCACTGTGCAGTTTTTACCTGGTAAAAGTTTAGGTGAGACTTTTTTTTAATTGTTTTTATGATTTTTAAAGTTGAGGTGGTTTTTAGTTTTGAGAAAATGTATTAGAAAGTTATTGTGGGATACTTGATTACATTATTTTCAAATCTTGCATAATGTGTTATCAAATTAGAAGACTTGTCTCTGTGTTGATACACCCATCCAGGTATGTGCTCCTTTTCAGCGTACTTTAGCTCATGCCTGAATTGTTAGCATTTAGCATTTCTCCAAGAGTTGATCAGGAGTCTGAGATTGTCCCCAGGTTATATAAACCTATGAGCCTCTAAGAGCTTGATAGGTGCTAAAACATCTTCGGGAAATTAGTGTTCCAGAATTTTGAATTTGACAAGGACAAAGGCCCAAATAGATGTAGATGTTATTATGAGGAAAAATATAAAAGGGGATCAAGTAAATAATATAATTTGCTATAGGTCAACAAGGCTTTTTGTAGCTTCGAGCAAACTGCATTGAGAAACTTGGCCAAAGGAGCCAAATTACTGCTCTAGATGAGGACTTTCTTAAAGCCAGAAATTACTAGAACCAGGACTGAGAACACTCTGAGCAGTGGGATTCATTTACTAAGATTAATTATCAGTTAGTGCTGACTTGAAGATTTCAACACTGGTTGCCTAATAACTCTGCTTTTAATGGAAACAGCAGGAAACAGCTGTCATGTCAGCAAATGTAGCCTATCTGTCCCTTCTTAATTTAAATAATTAATGGTCTCCCCCTAAGGGAGAGTCCAGTGGAGGAGAAACCCAAGGGAAACTTAGCTTCTCTTCAGTCCCACTTCTGGATGAATAAACGCTTTCTTTCTCCCATGTCCGACTGATTGAGAAATCCAGCTGCTCTCTGAGGACTGGGGTTTCCATCTGGTGTCCCAGGAGCTCAGGAAGAGTTTGCTGTCGGAGCCTCCGTTTGACTCAGGTGGATTACATTGTCTGCTTTTGCCAGAATGATTGCTTATGTTTTCAAGTTAATTGTGAAGTTAGCCAGGCAAATACTGTGTGCCCTCTATGATATAAATGAGGAACTCTTCTTTAGATATGAGCCAATAATTGTATTTTTAAAATGTGGGGCACTTGTTAACTGTTTATCTCATGCTGTCTTGTTTAGTGTATAGGATTTTCTTTTCAATTTGGTTGTGGCTCCCTAAATTTCCTGTGCTAACTCCAAGGCTCCCCTCCCCTCCCCTTACCCCTGCTGGTGAGACTTGCCTGGTGCCAGTGCGGAGAGCAGTCTAACCAGTGTTTCCTACTGGTTTTCTCCACTTTGGGGGAGTTTATCACATGCATCATATTTAATCCCTTCCTTTACTGGTTTTAGCCCAGTTCTGCTTTTTAAAAAAGTTTTTAAAAGTCACTTTTTAGCCGAAACTAGTTTGGCTCAATGGATAGAGCGTCAGCCTGCCGACTGAAAGGTCCCGGGTTCAATTCCAGTGAAGGGCATGTACCTTGGTTGCGAGCACATCCCCAGTAGGGGGCGTGCAAGAGGCAGCTGATGGATGTCACTCTCTCATCGATGTTTCTAACTTTCTATCCCCCTCTCTTCCTCTCTGTAAAAAATCAATAAAATATATTTAAAATAAAAAATAAAAGTCCCTTTTTAGCTTTGTAACTCTTGTCCACTTATCTTTTAAGGTGGGGGGAGAGGAGTTTGTAAGACAGAAAAAACACAAAACCCCCGGAGTGTCTGGAAGTATTCTTTAGAAGCCCTTAAGAAGGTCTTTTCTTTCTTCCTAATTAAACATTTTGCTTCAAACAATAGCATTCAATATAAATAAGAATATTCTTATTCTTTAAATTTTTTCAGCTTTGCACACATAAAAGAGGGTTTTTTATTGCTATTTTCATTACATAAAAGCTGTTCTATATCTTGAGCTAAATGCCTCTTTATTAGCTAGCTTATATAACACAGTCTTTTGAGCACAATTCTTTTGAAATGCATGCAGTTCCTGGACAACTACTGTATCCGGTATCACAGGCAGGCCCGTGTTTGGGGACCAGTAAGTACTAGACAGTTGTTTCTTAATTTCTATTGAACTGTTTCCTAGTCACATTTATAAAAATGAGATCTTTTCTAGTATCTGAATGTATGAGAGTGCCCTTTGGAGTGTCTGCAGGGTGTGCAAAGACTAATTAATGAAGGTACTTTCAGATAACTTCAAGCACTAAAATAAATAAAACAGGATGGTATGGTAGAGTGGCGTCAGGGAGTTGGCACCACCTTAGATGGGGTAGTTTTAGCGATGGCCTCTGAAGAAGGGACATGTGAGTGCAGACCAGAATAATGACAAAAGTGAGTCAGAGATCTGGGGGATGTTTCAAACAAAGGCACTAAGGCCAGTAGGAACTTGGCCGGGACTGAAGAATGTGACGAGCCTGCGAGGGCCCCTGGGGGAGTGGTAGCTTAGAGGTTAGGGAGGTAGGCAGGCAGACCCTCTCCTCCGTAGTGTGTGGGTCGTGGTTCCAACTTGGGAATTCATTCTAACCACAGTTAGGATGTTAAGCAGAGAAGTAATGTCTGATTTTCCAAAGCGCTTGTAGGCTGCCTTGTGGAGAGTGGTTCAGTTGTCAGTAATTCTGGAGACACCGTGAACTTTGTGCTTAGCTGCTTGGGAGGAGTAAATAACAAGCCTGCCAACTGGGGGATTTTCTAGTTGTCTCCCAGGAGCTCCCACTTTTAAACCAGCTTATCTATTGATAAATTTCTAAGTATATAAGAGGACTGCCTGCCTTTGGTGAGAAAACCTCATGCCCCCTTGTGAACTCCTGTCTGTGGTTTCAGGAAGGAGTCCCGCCCTCCCTGGCTCTCGGTGCAGGTTCTGAGATGGCAGCGTGTCTAAGGGTGGACCTGAGAAGGAAGGATTTGGGATGGAATTAGGGAGGAACCACTCCCTGCTTCCTGCTGATAAAATAGTCTGGACTGTTTCTTTCCAGGGAGCCCTGCTCTAATGTCCTCCAGTAGAAATTTTAGATGACATGTAGCCGTGAGAATGTAGGGCTCAGTTATCACTGTTTTGGTGAGTCCAGAACATTTCTGAACTGTCTGTGTGCAGGACACTGGTAGGCCTTTGACACTGGATGATAGGCACAGGGTTTCTACCTTCACCAAGTATTAAAACTAAAAACTTTATTTATTTTTCAGCTTACTCTCTAAACCAGCTGTATTGGGGGCGGGGGGGGGGGGCTAATCATGCTTTACTCATTGCCATATTAAAATTAATAGCCAGATTTCAAGGACACCAAAGGAGATCAGCTTAGCTTACGCCTTATTTAAGAGTTGTTTACCTTTAACAAAATATGCAGTGTGCTTGTTGGTTAGTATACACTGAGTGGCCAGATTATTATGATCTCTGAAAGTATAATAATCTGGTGAGAGAGAGAGAGAGAGAGAGAGAGAGAGAGAGAGAGAATGAATGAGAATTAGAGGCCCGATGCATGAATTTGTGCATGGGTGGGGTCCGCCAGCCTGACCAGGGGGAGGGGACATGGGTGGTTGGCTGGCCTGCCTGCTGGTCGAACTCCTGGTCGATGGGACAATTTGCATATTATCCTTTTATTATATAGGATATACACTAAGTGGCCAGATTATTATGGGTTCAGAGGTCATAATCTGGCTACTCAGTGTTTTGTTAATGTCACAAAAGCATTTAATTCATAATAGCTCATTTGCTTAAATTTCTGTCATATATTCACAGAATTTATGAGATTGCCTAAATGCTAATTAAAGGAACATTTTCCGATCTCAATACCTTCAGTTTCTTCATCTTTTAGAGTGATGGGTTTTTTGTAAAATATTAAAATTACAAATTTTTTGCCTTGATAATGCCAATGCATTCTTAGTTGTCACTTTCTTTTACAGGGAAATCCTCGTTGACAATTCAGTTTGTTGAAGGCCAATTTGTGGACTCCTACGACCCAACCATAGAGAACAGTAAGTATTGTTTTCAAGGATTTATAAACTGAGAAGCCTGCCTTTTGCATACAAACAGCCGTTGTGTGTTTGGAGGCTTTGATGGAAGGATATTCAGTTAGACTTATAGATCACCAACTAGGGTCCAAAAAATGCTTCCAAAAACTTGACCCACTTTACAGCGAGTGATTTTTTTTTTATCTCACATCCAGACCCTGCCATCTAAAAATTGTTACTCATCTCCATAGGAATCAGAGTCCTGTATTGGAACCCTGTGTGCTAGATTCTGCTTTAGGAAGATGAAGAGACTACTTCTTTTTTCCCTTTTTCTTCCTCTTAACAGTAGCCCTCTTTAGGGGTTCTAAGCTAGAGAAGAAAGATGCAAACACTATGAGTTCCTTGTCCCTTACTCTTGTGGAAGCCCAAGCTGCCCGATCCTTCCAGTCCTGGCTACTTAAGGAAGGAAGTCTGGGAGAAGCGAGCCAGCTGTTCGGGGTAGGACAGAGCAGTTGCAGCATTAGAACACACCTTCAGGCCGTGTGCAGCAAAAGCATTGAAGACTAGAGCCAGCCATGACCTTTACCTGGTCCTGTTTCAATCCATGGTTGCAGAATCTCCCTGAAGGATTTAAGACCTTGAGCCAAATCTTAATTCTGGGGATCACAGAGGAGAATCTGAAGCTTGTTTGAAGTTGCTTGTTAAAAGCTAGTCTGGTTTCAGGCCATCTTAGAACCCAGCTTGCCTGGAACCAGTCTTCTCAGATTGTTGACAGCAGTGCTTACCTGGGACTTGTCACTAGGAACTTGAAGATTTAAACATAGGGTCCAACAAAACCTGATTGGCACATTAGACAGGCAGCCTACCTAATAGCCAGGCTCACCAACTTTAACAGCTTGATTCATAGACTTCATCTGCCCAAAGCTTGCAAGAGAGACTTAAAAAGAGGCTCTCAACGAGGGTTGACAAATTTGGACCAAATTGCCTATGAGCTAAGAATAGTTTTTATATCCTATCTAATAAAAGAGTAATATGCAAATTAACAATCACTCTGCTACACCCACAAACCAATCAGGAGAAAATATGCAAATAAACCCAACAAAGATGACTACAGCAACAGAGAGCAGGAGGAAGGCTTGGGTTTCCACGGCAATGGAGGAAGCCAAGATTTCCACCTGCCCTTGCCAGCCTAGGCCTCCACCCCAGGCTACAAAGTTTCAATGATAGAAGATACATAAATCCAAACAGAAATGGTGGCAGCCACAGAGCTGGAAAGAGTGGGAGACGGGTTGCCCCCAGCAATGGAGGAAGCCAAGCTTTTCGCACACACTAGCCAGCCCAGGTCTCTGCTTAAAGCTACAAAGTTTCAATTATAGAAGATACATAAGTTCCAACAGAAATGACTGCCACCACAGAGCAAGCAGAAGGCTTGGCTCTGATCAAGGCTACAAAGTTTCAATTGTAGAAGATAAATAAACACCAGATACCAGGGCCTCTGCTTGGGTCGCAGGGGTGTGTGGCTGGCCTGCAGACCACCACAAGCCCTTGCCCAGGCCGCCCCACACCCCAAGGGAACTCCACCCTGATCTGGACACCGTTCAGGGCAAACCAGCTGGCCCCCACCCGTGCACCAGGCCTCTATCCTATCTAATAAAAGAGTAATATACAGATTGACCATCACTCCAACACACAAGATGGCTGCCCCCATGTGGACTCAAGATGGCCAGCAGGGGAGGGCAGTTGAGAAGGACCAGGCCTGCAAGGGAGGGCAGTTGGGGGCAATCAAGCCTGCAGGGAGGGCAGTTAGGGATGACCATGCTGGCAGAGGGAAGTTGGGAGTGACCAGGCCTGCAGGGAAGGGCAATTGGGAGGGACCCAGGCCTGTAGGGGAGAGCAGTTGGGGGGAACCAGGCCTGCAGGGAAGGGCAGTTAGAGGTGACCAGGCTGGCAGAGGAGAGAAGTTAGGGGCAAACAGGCTGGCAGGGGAGCAGTTTAGCATCAATCAGGCTGCTAGGGAGTGGTTAGGGGGTGATCAGGTTGGCAGGCAGAAGCGGTTAGGGGCAATCAGGAAGGCAGGCAGGCTAGCAGTGACATGTGAAAATATACAATTAGGAATTCAAATTTCAGCAAGCATAAGTAAAGTTTTATTGAAACACAGCCATTCTCACTCAGGTACGTACTCCGGCTGCTGCTTCTCTGCAACAGCAGAGTGGATGGAAAGTTGCAGCAGAGACCATATGGCTCACAGAGCCAAAAATATTTACTGTCTGGCCCTTTCCAGGAAGTTTGCTGACCTCTGGATTAAAATATCCAGCTGTCCTTTGTCCCGTAAGCTGGTAGCAGGGAAGGAAGCGTGCTGGTTGTTAAACTAACTGGGAAGTCACGTGTTTGGAAGTAACCTCTGCCTTATCTGGAAGGAGGAGTCCTGGTGGCATCCTGTTGATTTCCTTGGCTGTTGCGGAATAGTGTGCCATGTGAGATTAATTTGAATGTTGAATGAACAAGTCCAGTTCTCTCTCCATTGGAACCGGAACACAAGAAAACCATGTTCTTGGCCTTGATATTTGTTCTCCATAGCAATTTAGAATGTGGTGTCCTTAAAGAGATAAAGCTCGTTTGAGAATTTTATCCATAGAATAATAGAAGGTAGTTTTCATGGTAAGCTCTGCTTATAAAGTGATTTTTATAATTGTGTATCTTTGTGCCATTTAAGATTCAGTGGGGCCAGCACCGGTTTGGCTCAGTGGATAGAGCGTCGGCCTGCGGACTGAAAGGTCCTGGGTTCGATTCCGGTCAAGGGCATGTGCCTTGGTTGCAGGCACATCCCCAGTGGGGGGTGCGCAGGAGGCAGCTGGTCGATGATTCTCTCTCATCGAAGTTTCTAACTCTCTGTGAAAAATCAATAAAATATATTTTTTAAAAAAGATTCAGTGGGAAGGAAAATCAAGGTGTTATCTATAAATGCATTTTCTTTATGTGTAAGTAATGGATCAGACAAAAGTCCAACTTCCTTACCTTGATACTGTCTCAGAAATAGAATGAAAGGACCCTACTTTGAAGGCTGTCAACATCATCGTGCTTTTAATGTTTTCCTATCTAATACTTGGTGTTTAATAAAACTTTTTTTTATTTAAAGTCTTTAGGCAAGAGCAGAAATTAGTATCAGAATATATGAATCCCTTAAAAGTTCGTGAGCGTGCCCTGCCAGCCAGTGTGGCTTGTGGCTGAGCATCAACCTATGAACCAGGAAGTCGTGGTTTGATTTTTTTGGTCAGGGCACATGCCTGGGTTGCAGACTCCATCCCCAGTGTGGGGCGTGCAGGAGGCAACTGATCATTGATTTTCTCTCATCATAGATATTTCTATCTCACTCTCCCTTTCCTCTCAGAAATCAATAAAAATGTATTTTTTAAAAACATTCATGAACATATTCAGATGCCTGATTCTATTTCCCATGCTTCTGACAGTAACTCAACCTTCCTCCACTATTCAGTAGAAAAACATTGCTCAGTGATAATGAGGGAGTGGAGAGGAATGGATGGTCGTCATAAACTTGTTGCGAGCTACATAAATAGGTGGTTTTGTGGTTCTAAAAAACACAGTGAATCTGGAAATGATTCAGTAATTACTTTACACTTAACTCTAATATAGAACAGGGTGTTTGTAGCAAACATTCAGTGTTGACACATTTATAGGCAATATCATTGCAGAAGCAAAAAGTCTGGGACTTTTTAAACATAGAAGAAAACATCGATAAAACCACATATTTTTGTGTTTGGGGAAATGTTTACATCACTGTACTGCCTGTGCAAATGTGCTTTCTTGTGTACCTCTGTGCTAATCTGACAAGTCATAAACTAGATTGACATGAGGACATGGAGGAATAGCACCAAGTCACAGCTCTGCCATCTCAAAGGGATCAGTTTAGCAAGCCTTGTGTGGTGGGCAGGCTGCCCCGTGGCGTGTGGGTGAACAAGAGTTCACCTTGCACGTTAGTAACTCGGATCTTACTTGGTGGACACTTGATCTAAAGTCTTCAGGCTGGGTCTTGTTTATTAGATTTTACTAGTAACTGTTTGCCTGTTCAGAGATGTTTTAGGGTTTTAAACTAGAAATTAGATTAATTTCTCCGGGGATTAAAAAGGGGAGAATGGTTTCAAGGAAAGTGGTGTCGGAAAGCCAGCTTCCCTCTGCTCCACAAGGCAGTGGAAGAGTTTGCTCCCGGTCTGTGCGCTGTGCGCTGGCAGGCGATCTCAGGATGCTTCCCTTTTTCTGTGGTGACAGCAGGAGGCACTTCTCCCAGGCAGATGGAAGATCTGCATTTCATCTCACCGCTTTGTGTGGGAGGGTTTACATCCTTTTTAGGTGCAAGGATATGCTAAACGTTTGTTAATATTTTATTTCTTTTCTGTCTTATGTTCAGTTCCATTTCCTGCCTTTTTACTCCTACCTCCCAGCCAGTACTTTCCAGTCTCTGTGGCCGAATCTTCCCGTGTTTGTGACCTGGCAGCTCAGGGAGCCCCTGAGTGTGCAGGTCGGGCTCAGGCTCTCTGCCCTTGCTGTCCAGTGGTCTTCCCCTCGAGAATTTGCCCATCTCACCGTACCTGCCCAGCCTCTCACCTGATGAGCTCCCTCAGTCCCTTGGGTATTTGAATGGGCTTCTCAGACTGAGCATGCCTACCCCTGCCCCTCAGCCCCTTCCTCTGCTGTTCCCTGGCCTCTCCCGAAGGCTTTTCTGTGTCTGTTCACAGCCACTCGTGCCTCCAGTTGCTCAGGCCAGAAATTGGAGTCTTCCTGCCTGCCTGTTCTTCACACCCTGTCACTGGTATTGGAAAGTCCTCTTGGTTCTGCCTTTGAAGTATATCCGGAATTCCACATGTCTCACACCTACATCTCTGCCCCCTGGTCACTCTATTGTGGGCTCCCACCCATGTCCCTTGTCCATTTTTCTATTCACAACCTAACCAGAGTGATCCTTTTAAAATATGAATCCTATGGCCGCCTGCCCTTCCCCTACCTAAGTGCCTGCCCACCATTCTCGGCCTCAGTTGCACTGACTTTTTTTTTTTAATCTTCACCTGAAGACATGCTTAGAGAGAGGAAAGGGAGGGGGTGGGGGGAGAGAAAGAGAGAGAGCGCGCGCACGAGCCAAAGACATTGATGTAAGAGAAACACCAATCGGGTGCCTTAGCTCCAGCCAGGATGGAACCAGCAACCTTCCAGTGCACATTAGAATGCTCAGCCAGCTGGCCGGCTGCACTGGCGCTTGCTTTTCTCACTGAGCCTCTCCTCACCGCTGCACCTCCTGGTGCTGCTCCCAGAGCAGACACCTGACAGCAGGCCTGTGCCCAGCCTCCTTCCTTCGTGGTGTCAGCTCTGAGGTGAGGGCCGCAGGAGCTCCAGCACCGAGTGGCCAGAATAATAGGTACTCGAGAAGTAGTTCTGGAGTGAGCGAATGGTATTTAGTTTAGATAATTGTCCCATAATAGTTATACTTGATAACCACAATTACTTAGTTCTAACTAAAGGTTGCTATTTTATTGCTCACCAACGTTTCTTCTAGAATTTTCATCAAGTCTGAAATGTGTTGATCTTGGGTGAGGTGTGGAAGGCAGGTCTTCCCCGTGGTGCCTCGTGGCTGCCCTCTGGTCCACAGTGAGGGAACGCACAGTCGATGCACTGTGCACCCCAAGTTCAGAGAGGTTGCAATGTGAAGGAAAAAAAAATAGAGTAGAACTTTTTCTTAGAATTCTTTCTTTAAGTGATAATTTCCAGAAAGGGCACGAGAATGCTCTCAAGTGTGCAATTGCTGAGTAGTGCGGTCTGACACTAGGAGAGTCTGATGTTGGTGTGGTCCTTCCTGATTGTTGCTCCGCTCCTCTCCCTGTCGCTTACAGTTTCTCTCCTAGCTGTCAGCGTCTGTCTTTCCCTGCTGGCATGGGGTAGTCTGCTGGCAGCTCTGACCAGGGCCAGCGGGCAGCCAGGAGATGGAGATTCCTCGTGAGCCAAGAAGGCTGGGATGGGGCGCAGCAACCTTTTCCATTTGGTTGTCAGGGTTCCAGGTGGTTCTTTGTAATTGTCAGTTGTTATTAATAGTCTTTCCTCTTTTGTCTATATTTGCTTGAAATCTCTCTCCTTGAAATTCTGAATTAACTTTTCCAGAAGTTATTTGAGTCTGATTTCTCCCTCCTTGGTAAGGAAAAGAGGTTGTGACAAATTGCTTGGATCCTAAGCTAAGTGAGAATGAAGGCTTCACATAGAACATCTGTTCCAAAGTGTATTACCTGTTAGTAAGATTGGAGCTTTTTGACATTCCGGGAGTACCATTTCAGTTAATATTAGCTCTTTGTGTTCTGACACCAGACTTCCTATAAGTTAGTGAAAAGGCTTGTGCTTTTGATTTATTCTTGTCATCAAGCTTTATGTAATATATTTCACTTTTTCACAAGAGAAAGGACTGTCCACAGAGCATTCAAATTTTTTTACGGGATATGAACTATTGCCTGGTTTCAGTTTCTTTGAAAAAGTCCAAGGTTTGCCCAGTCTGGATTTCTGTCCGTGGGCAGTGTTTTTAAGCTACGTAACGGGAGTAGAGGAGGATCTGTGCACTCGGAGATTTGTCCTTTTTGTTTTATGGAACCTTTTTAGGAGATTATTAGGGACCCTGCTTACTTGGCTGTCATTGTTCAAGCTTTAAGCAATCTAAAGTTAATTGTTTAGCTAACCAATATTTAATTTCCCTTTCCCCCTATAGCTTTCACAAAATTGATCACAGTAAATGGACAAGAATATCATCTTCAACTTGTAGACACAGCTGGGCAAGTAAGTATCTCTCGTCTCTCTCTCCCTCGGTGCTGGCCCAGGCACTGACTACACAGCAGCAAGTCCAGGAACTTCAGGCCATCTACTGTGTCTTCCTTAAGTCACTTGTAGCTGTTTTTTCAAGTAATTAACTTGGTTTCCTACTTTAGAATTGTTTTAAATATATTCATAACATTGAGAAGGTTAATGCTTACTACAGGAGAGGAACCTGTTTTCTAAACTTTATGTCAGACTCTTGTCAGTGCTTTTTCTCCCTTTGTGATGTGTGATCCCTCCATTAAGAACAAAAGTAAGTCTTCCCGGGGAAAGGC
This sequence comes from Nyctalus aviator, assembly GCA_036971965.1. Classification (NCBI taxonomy): domain Eukaryota; kingdom Metazoa; phylum Chordata; class Mammalia; order Chiroptera; family Vespertilionidae; genus Nyctalus; species Nyctalus aviator. Next base: position 68,020,052 of record CM072930.1, on the reverse strand, counting down.
ATGAGAGGTACTGAGCAAACCAGCGGGCTCATAAATTGATTATATGATTACAAGTTTGATTTGCTGGACAGAGGTAATTGCTGGGTTAAGTAATTTTAATACAAACCCGACCACAGGTTAGTGTGGGAACTGGATCGCCAGGAGAACTGACTGGAAGCAAAGGGTGGAAGAAATTAAGAGAACTTGAAGGGAACAAAGAAGCCCCTTTTTGTCGGCTTCACTTCCCTATTGCCATGGCATCCAGGCCAGCCTGTATAGAAGCCATTCTGTTAGCTGGCTTTATTACAGTTCACTGGCGGGTGGGAGTGGGGAGGAGCCGAAATGTTGGATTCAGTAAGCCGAGGATGGCTCTGCTCTAAGAAAGCCACGAGGTTTTTATTGTTGGATTCTAACTCCTCACCTTGCATCTTAAGAATGACAAAGGACCGCCTGGCAGGAGGGGTGTGTGGTGCAATCTAGTCTGCCCAGCGGTTCGGGGAGGCTTTTCCCTGGATCCTGGAGAAGTTGGGGTCGTCCTGTCTTGTTTGGAATCAACTGCCTCTGCTTTATGCCTTGATGTGATCATAGAAGGAAAGCGTAGCCCCAAGTGAGGCAAGAAAGTATCTCATTTCAGCACTGGAGGAACCCTGGAGTTTCAGTTCTGAAGCTTCAAATAAAATAAGTTGAACGTGTGTGTCCCAGCACTGTGACATGTGACTGTCATTCCCCTGCACACTCCGCCTGCGGTGGAATGATTGGCTCGCATCTCAGACCTCATGGTTTTCTTAGAGCAGAGCCATCCTCAGCTTATTGTCCTGGGGCAGAAGGGTCTGGGAGCTGCTGGAAAGGAAGCAAGAGGAGTCTCCAGAAGGGAGTGTGGCACAGGGGCGCAGCCTGTCCTGTAAACTAGTGTAGAGACTCGGGTGGGGCCTGGTGTGGGTTTCTTAGGGTTTTTATCTCTTACGGTTAAAGTGACTATAATTTATTGCCTTAAATAAGACACCGTTAAGAGTGAAGGGCACACGTGTAACTTTGCTGGAACAGCAGGTGTACCAGATTTCTGGGCAAAGAAAGAATGCCACACTGTTTATAGTGGAGTGGGCATTATCAGGATTTCAGTTTGCCTTTATACCTTTTTGGGTTTTTTTAATATATTTTATTGATTTTTTACAGAGAGGAAGGGAAGGAAATAAAGTAGAGAGACACATTGATGAGAGAGTCATCGATCAGCTGCCTCTTGCACGCCCCCTACTGGGATGTGCCTGCAACCAAGGTACATGCCCTTGACCGGAATGGAACCCGGGACCTTTCAGTCCGCAGGCCGACGCTCTATCCACTGAGCCAAACCGGTTTTGGCTATACCTTTTTTTTTTTTTTTTTTTTTTTTTAAGAGAGTGGGAAGAGGGCGGGGGTGGGGGGGAAGATATGTGAGAAACAAACATCGACTGGTTGCCTCCTGTACCTGCCATGACCAGGGATTGAACCCTCAATCTTTGTTGCAAAGGACAACACTGACCAACTGAGCCACCTGGCCAGGGCTGTCTATATTCCTGTTTTGGATTTTCATCTAAGCTCTTGTGAATTGAGGCAGAGGTGTAAATTGATCAATCACATCCCGGTAGTGTTCCTGTGGCAATACCCCTCGTAGTCAGCCAGGAACACCAGCACTTCCTGGTGGTTTGGGGTGTGGCTTCTGCAGTCCCAGTGCCTGGTTCCAGCCCTGGCTGTCCCTACCAGTGGCCTTGAGAAAGTCAGTGAGCTTTTCTGTGTAAGATGGCAGTGATTGTGGTGCGTGCCTTCACAGCATCGCTGTGTGGTTGGAGAGGATTTGGTCCTATTTGTGGATCTGTGGTGCTTCTGAGGCCAGACAACGGCCTCACGTTGCAACTCAGTGGACATTAACAACTGGGATAGAGAAATGCATGTCTCCTACTTGGAGAAGAGGTGTCCTTGAAAGCATTTGCCTGGGAAGATCATTGCTCATATTGACTCTCTCGGCCACCGTGGGAGGCGTGTTTCTCTGCGGTTCTTGTTTTGCTCTAAAGCAAAAGTGTACACTTGGCCATCACACTCCTGTAACTGTCTTAATGGTAGAGCTTTACAGAAATGACCCCAAAAGGAATCCATCTCGGGGCGGGAGTGAGGACGTGAGGGAGAGGCCAGAGCAAGGTCCATTTCCAGCTCTGCTTGTCTTGCTGTTTCGGGTTCTGTTATACTGCCACATAAAAATATTTAGAGAATTTACACACACAAAAAAATATATCCAAATTTAGCTACTTGGAATAATTTGTTCTCACTGCAGCTAACAGTTCTTAAAGGCTGCATTCATGACTAGGAGACCAGAAAATAAAAGGCTATGCTAGTATTACCACTCATGATGGTGTGACACGGACATTACCTGCTGCGGCCCCCTGGTTCTGTAAAACTGGATGGGGTAACAGGTCACTCGGGCTTATTCTGGGGTTAGACTGCTAATACTAGGAGGAGGGGAAGGTGAGTGGGGGGCAAATTCTCTAAAAGTAACCTAGTCAGCTGTTCACTAGCTTGGCTTTTTAGGAGGAAAAGTAATTACACATAGTAAATTGGTGCATAGCAATACCTGACAGCAGTTGCTGTCTATGGTAGTTTGTTTTATAGCTGATGTCATTGTCCAGCGAGGGATGATGGTGAACATAGTTAAATACAAATGGATTATTTTTAGTTTGCATGAAATATTTTGTTTTGGTCTAACTTCAGTAGATTTAATGACAAGTGAATCCATGACAGTCAGATTTATAATGTCAAATTCCCCTTCAAAAAACAAATTAAGAGTATTTTTTTAAATAGTAATAAGTGCACCTGTTATAGAAATAAAGCAACACAAAAAGGCAAATAGTAAGGCTTAAGTCTTTCCCACTCTACTAGCTACCTTAAATTCACCCCTAACCGCAGTCCTATTACCAGTTTCTAGTAATTGCTTCCAAGATATTTTATCACCAACATTCAAGTATAGTTTTAAGGTTTTTGTTTGTTTGTTTGTTTTTACCTCAAAAAGTAACATCGATCTATGTCTCCATCTTGGAGATTATCCTGTATCAGAACATGCGGCCTCTCTCTTTTCCCCGTGGCTGCACAGTGTCCTGTTATTTGGGCTGTATCATCATTTAACTATTGGTCCACAATTGGGTTGTTTTCGACAGATGGTGTGCGTGTAAGAACATGCCTGGTGTAGGATTGTGGGCCATAGGGTCATGGTTTATATTCTCACTAGCAGTGAGTCACCAACACAATGTGTTACCAATTTTTTTATATCTATCCATCTGCTAATTGAAAATTATAAGTAACTCATTTTAATTAGCGTTTATGAAGGGGTCTTAATCATTTAAAGAAAATTAGTATTTTGTACATAAACTGAGTGGCAAGGTTTTGTTTTCCATTTAAATACTCTGGTCTAGCCGAAACCGGTTTGCCTCAGTGGTAGAGCATCGGTCTGCAGACTGAAAGGTCCCAGGTTTGATTCCGGTCCAGGGCATGTACATTGGTTGCGGGCACATCCCCGTTAGGGGGTGTGCAAGAGGCAGCTGATGGATGTTTCTCTCTCATCAACGTTTCTAGCTCTCTATCTCTCTCCCTTCCTCTCCATAAAATATCAATAAAATATATTAATAAATAAATAAATAGATTCTCCGGTCTACCATGCATAGTTTCAATTTTCATCTTTAAGTCTGATTCCTCTGGGGTACGTGTTTGCTGAGGTGTGAGTTAGACATAAGTTTAGCCATTTACCCCAGATGGCTCCACATTTGTTCCCTATGTGCTACTTTGTATCCTTACTGATTTGAATGCCAACATTATCATATACCTAACTCCCATATCTGTTGGCTCTTAGTAGAATTTTCAGTTGGCTCCATTCATGAGCCAGTACTGCGCTATTTTAATTACTGAAGCTCTACGGATCCCACCCACCTGCCTCCACAGTTGATTTTCTTTGTCAGGAAGTATGCTTTTTGCCCTGGCCCGCGTGACTCAGTGGTTAGAGTGTGGGCCCAAGCACCAGAGGGACTCAGGTTCCATTCCCAGTCGAGGGCACGTACCTGGGTTGCAGATTCAATCCCTGGCCCTGGCTAGAGCATGTATGGGAGGTAACCTATTGATGTGTCTCTCCTACATCAATGCTTCTACCTTTCTCTCTCTTCTCCCCTTTCCCATCCACTCTTTCTAAAAATAAATGGAAAAAATATTCTCATGTGAGGATTAACAACAACAAAAGTATGCTTTTTGTTCAGCGTCATTTATTTATAATATATTAATTTTTATTAATTTATTAATTTATAATTTATATGTTAATTTAGGGTTAATTATATAATTTCAGTTTAATCAGTAGATATCCTTACAATTCTGCTTATTCTTGTTAAAGACAGCTATACTTGCTGTTCCATTTATTTAAGTCATTTATCTCAGGAGTATTTTAAGATTTTCTTTAAATGAAGCATATATTTTGTTTCCTTCAGTTTATCCCTTGGAATTTTGTTCTTTTTGGTTACTGCTGCAGCAGAAGGTCTTGTTCTTCCATTATACTTTCTAACTAGTTGATGATTGCACCAACTTAAATAGGAATACTCTTTTTTTTTCTTTTTTCTTTTTTCACTTCTTTCTTCAGAGGAAACATAATTTGAACTTTGAGCCACTGTAGCTAAGCTGGTGACTAAAATCATTTGGAATTTTGTTTTTAATCTGGGTAGAAAGATCTGTCATTCCATTAACAATTTGTTTTTAAAAATCAACACTAAGCCCAGCTGGAGCGTTGGGTTGGTTGAGCATTGTCCCATGTACTAAGAGGTCACTGGTTTGATGCCTAGTCTGGGCGCATGCGCAGGTTGTGGGCTCGACCCCCAGAACACGGTGTTATAGGAGGCAGCTATCTATGTTTCTCTCCCGCACTCTTCCTTCCTCTCTCTCTAAAATCAATAAAAACATATTTTTAAAAGCAACATAAATGAATTCAACTTAATAAAAGTACTAATAAGGAAAACAAAGGTTTTATTTTGCATAAGTAGTAAGCTCTGTGATGTAGAAATACTATTTTCTGATTAATGGCCACTATTTTTGATGTTAGAGAGTTGTAGGACAACTAAATTTTTCTTTTTGTCTTTTAAAAGACACTTTACCATAGGGCAGAAATTCAAGGTTGTCATGGACACTAGTTGAAACCATATTAGGAAATGCAAACTTTACAGAGACAGTTACTTGATATAATAGTGACTTGCCTTGGTTTTTCTCTAATAGTGCTTGGTGTGCGTGGTATGTGGACAGTTCTGTTTCCACTGAGAGTGACATGTTGGTCCCGGGCAAAGGTTTGCACTGATGACATTAGCCTCTCTGTGCTTTGGTGATTCCGGATCTAAAGCAGTCTCATAACGCCTCCTAAAACTGGGTGCCAGTACCCTGTTTCACAGTGTGTACCTTTGTCCCTAAAGCTGCTCAGTAAATAACTCATTCTATCCTCAAATGTGTGGGTACTCACTCTATAGTTTCTCCATTCTCTCTCCTCCTCTCTGTCCCAAGTGTTGGTGGTCACCCAGCCAGCGTGCATGGTCATGATTTATGGGGGGCCCTTCCCGGTGGGCCTCCCACAGTGGACCCACCATTGCCCAGCCTCCTCACCCTTGGGCTGTGAGCACTGAAGGGGGCTGTACAGCATAGAAAGCAGAGTGCTCCCCAGCTGATGGCACTGATGGAACGAGCATGCGTCTGCTCCAGGAGCAGAAGCTCATAACCATGAAGCCTGTTTCAAAACCCAGTGACCAGTGCTCAGGCCACTGTGACCATGCAGAAAACAGGGCAAGTGGCAAAATAACCATTTCATGTAGGAAAGTACAGATGTGTGGAATAAACCAGAGCACTTGTGACTTTTCTCTGAGGTCTAAGAGATTCTGGACTTTCCATCCATAAAAGAGAACACAAACCAGCCATCTTTTCATGCCTTTCATCCTCTTCTCCCAAGATTTACGGGAGTCATTTTTTAATATTGACTTAAAGCACATAATCACCCCAGAGCAGTTTTAAATAAATCTTGAGTGTGTGGACTATGTTTCTAGAATAATATTGTAATCCACATTTTGTTTACTTTGATTTCTTTGACCAGGAAATATGTGAAGGACTTTGGGTGAAGATTGCTTGTTATGCCAAGTGTAATCCTTTTTCTTCCACAGGATGAATATTCCATCTTTCCCCAGACATACTCCATAGATATTAATGGTTATATTCTCGTGTATTCTGTGACATCAATCAAAAGGTAAGACTCAGCTCCTTCCTTGCTTGAGTTGATTTGCTATGCAGAGATAGCAGTAATCCATATAGAGGATTACGCTGGAATTGGTAGTAGTAGCAGTTAGACTTAGTTACTAAGCTAAATGTTTTTGGAACAAACAGGTTGTTAAAGGAAAAACAATATCCTGATAGTTGTTCTAGATAGATAGTGACTGAACACAGTCTGAGCTTATCTGTCAGTTTAAATTGATTACTTTTCTTGTGTTTTCATCATGTAAATGTGGAACATGGGCTGACTGCTGTGGCCCTCTAGCTAAGGAATGTCCTACAAATGTTTATTCAGAGATTATGTCGTTTGTCAGCTCAGTGTTAGACTTTTCCCATTAAATGTCAGACCTGTTTCATTTTGAATGTTCTCAATTGGGGTACTGAGTGTCAAATACATGTACATGTGAAATATTGGTAGGAAAAAGAAAGGAATTCTTTGTGTTCTGTTTATTTTATTAAAATGGTGAGTCTGCCGAAACCGGTTTGGCTCAGTGGTAGAGCGTCGGTCTGCAGACTGAAAGGTCCCAGGTTCAATTCCGGTCAAGGGCATGTACCTTTGTTGCAGGCACATCCCCGGTAGGGAGTGTGCAAGAGGCAGCTGGTCGATGTTTCTCTCTCATTGACGTTTCTAGCTCTCTATCTCTCTCCCTTCCTCTCTGTAAAAAAAATCAATAAAAAATATATTAAAATAAAAAAATAAAATGGTGAGTCTGACATTTTCTGTTTCTCATTAAAACATTTAAAACCTGAACACTAAATTGCAAGTCTGCCCTAGGTGGTTTGGCTCAGTGGATAAAGCGTTGGCCTGCAGACTGAAGGGTCCCAGATTCATTTCCAGTCAAGGGCACATGCCTGGGTTGCGGGCTTAATCCCTAGTGGGGGGCAAACAGGAGGCAGCCAATCAATGATTCTCTCTCATCATTGATGTTTCTATCTCTCCTCCCTTTCTCTCTGAAATCAATAAAAGAAGTATTTTAAAATTTTTTTAAGTTGGATGTCTGACTTCATGTTTTTCCTTTTATAGTTTTGAGGTGATTAAAGTTATTCATGGCAAGTTGTTGGACATGGTGGGGAAAGTGCAGTAAGTAGGAACGTTTCTCTCTTGTTAGATACACTCTTTTCTAATAGTTCCTTCTGGACAAACTGACTTTGCTTTTCTTATGTTAACAGAATACCTATTATGTTGGTTGGGAATAAGAAAGACCTGCATATGGAAAGGTATGTAGCTTCTAATAATTGCTGATTCATAGAATTGAGTCTGAGATATTTAGTCCTGGAAGTCATGGGTTTCGTTGTTCACCAGCGAGGTGCACAGTGCTGCTTGGGAGAAGCCAACTTACCTGCCTTGAAAATGTTTCCTGGATAAGGGGGAGAGCAAACCCTGTAGAAAATTATCTTCATCTCTTCTACCATTTGTGTAAAGCGGACACTAAAAAGACAATGAGCGCATTCATTTATTCAACAAATTATTTTTTGAGGCAGGGTTAGGATTAGAGCAGTGGCCCACCCTCTAGATTCTAATTCTGGTGGCAGGAGATGCAGGCCAGCAGCCTGTGTGTAGCATAGCCAGGGCCCTTTGGGGGTTGCCCTGTTCTCGGGCACGTGCAGCTCTCTTAAGATGTTGGGGTGTTGGGAAATGCCTTCTGTGAGCTGTGAGTGCTCCCATAGGACAGTGTCTGATGTTCCCCGGCTCAGGTGGGAGTGGTGCATGGCCATGATTTATGGGGCCCTCCCTGTGGGCCTCTCACAGCGGACCCATGCCAGAGGAAGCTGCAGCCTCAAGCCATTGCCCAGCCTCCTCCCCCTTGGGCTGTGAGCACTGAAGGGGGCTGTACAGCATAGAAAGCAGAGTGCTCCCCAGCTGATGGCACTGATGGAACGAGCATGCGTCTGCTCCAGGAGCAGAAGCTCATAACCATGAAGCCTGTTTCAGAAACCCAAGTAGATGTGTTATATAATTAAGAGCAGTACTCTTTAATGAGAGTTTTTTATCCTTTAGGGTGATCAGTTATGAAGAAGGGAAGGCGTTAGCAGAATCTTGGAATGCAGCTTTTTTGGAATCTTCTGCTAAAGAGAACCAAGTAGGTATTTTTTAAAACTCACTTTGCGCTGCATCCAATCAGACCAGGCCTGTGTTCCTCTAGCTCAGCACTCCTGTGAATCCTGACCAGGCTTTGGGTTACCTCAGGGGGACAGTCTGTTTTATTTCAGCCAGTGTTCAACCTCCTTGGGCTGGAATGTTTGTAAGATAAACAGAAATTGATTGTAAAGGAAATACTACCTTTGTGAGCATGCATTATCGTGTTTGTTTTATACTAAAGGCTGCTGCAGAAGTCAGTCTAGACTCACCTGGGTGGGGAGAGGCGGCCGTGTGCATGACCAAATGTAGTAGACTCAGGTCTGCTTGAGGAGAGACAGACTGTTCTGGATGAGTCTGTGCACCTAAGTTCCTCGCGTCCAAGGCATTTTTGGCTAGTTGGCAACTTACTTTCAAATGGGATGGGAGGATGGACAGAGAAAAAGAACAAATACATGCAGCAAAGATTTGCTGAGTCCAGACAGGCTAGGTGGTTATTGTACAGCTCTTTCTGTTGTTCTGTATAATTGAAAAGTTGTGAGGTGGGAGTGAAGTTGAATGGTTGGCCTCAAGCTATGTTCAATTCTGTTTGCCGACTTCACTGTGCTTGCTTCTCTTCCGTGAGAATCTGAGGACTTAAAGCAGTTGTTCTGTCTGACGTTAGAGTAAGGAGGCATCAGCAGAGTGTGGACTATTCATGACACTGCTCACTGCATTGCTCTTCTGTGTGTGTCTGGAAGTTGCTGTTCCTTCTAGCAACCTCAGGAGTGTAAATGCCTCGTGGAGCCTTCCTCCAGCAGTTAGGAGGATTGCTGGTGGGGGGCATTGGCTCAGGTTAATTTACGTTTCTGAGAGTAATTTGAATGTTAGCTTAACGAGTGTTACTTGGTCTCAGGGTGCAGGCCTTTTCTCCAGTTTATGTTGTACTTTACAGTAGCTGAAGGGTTAAATGTGGTTCTAAATAGGTTTGCCCATTCGTCTTTCCGTTCCTGTAGAAGGCGGCTTACTGCTTCCGAAGACCCAGCTGGAAGGTGAAGGTGCTGCCCACATGGGCATCAAGCGCTGAGTCAGCGTTCCACAGCTCACTGTCTGGGCTGCGCTCACCATCACCGTCAGGCCTGACGGGCACCCTCTAGAGCAGTGGTTCTCGGCCCTTTAACGGCTCCTCACGTTGTGGTGACCCCAACTATAAAATTATCTTCGTTGCTTCTTCATAACTGGAATGTTGCTACTGTTATGAATCGTAATGTAAATATCTGTGTTTTCCGATGGTCTTAAGCTCTACAGCAGACCCATAGGTTGAGAACTGCTAGCAGGATCGCCTAAGACCATCAGAAAACCAGATATTTACTTTACGATTCATAACAGTAGAAAATTACAGTTAGGAAGTAGCAACAAAAATAATGTTATGGTTGGGGATCGCAATGTGAGGAACTGGTAGTGGCAGTTGCTGCGTCTGTGAGATGCTGCATTTAACTGTAATGGAGTCCGGGCCGTTTGCAGTTGGTTTATTACCATGGAGGCCTTCGGCTGTTGTTCAGCAATTTAATGAGAGAGAGTATTTTCTGCTGAGACTGGTTTGGCTCAGTGGATAGAGCGTTGGCCTGCGGAATGAAGGGTCCCGGGTTCGATTCCAGTCAAGAGCATGTGCCTTGGTTGCGGGCACATCCCTAGTGGGGGGCGTGCAGGAGGCAGCTGATCGATGACATCTCATTGATGTTTCTAACTCTCTATCTCTCTCCCTTCCTCTCTGTAAAAAATCAATAAAATATATTTTTTTTTAAAGAGAGAGAGAGAGAGAGAGAGAATTTTCTAACAATCAAACCACATGGATTGTTTAGTTGTAAGATTTATCTAGAAAGCCCAGTCCCAGGCACAGTACTTTCTTGTTAAGAGTGTGGTAAGTATAATTCCAAACATTTTTCTGTGCATTATTTTCAGAATAAAAAAAATAACTTGTTTGTATAACCATGGGACATGAAAGGATTAGTAATGAGAAAGAGGGACAGTTGCTGAACCAGTGACTCAGTGAGACAGGAGGGCTAGGCCTGGGCTGGCTCTGGCTTGGACCAGGAGTCCTGCTTCCTCCCAGGGGGAGAGAGAGGACCAGAGGTGAGCCAGATTCAGGGGCAGGTTGAGTCCGTGGAGAGGGTACACGGTGGCCTCTCTGAATGCCGGTTCTGTTTTCCTGGTGAAATACAAAACTGGGTGGCCAAGGAATGGGGAGGCTTTAGGAATTCAGGTGAAAGGGAAGACACGGAACCTTCATCTGAGGGAATGATGGACAAGGGAAATGAGCTGGGCTGCTGGGTGGCACCAAGGGTGCACTGCACTCAGGGTCTGGACGGGACAGCTGTCGCAGTGTGTTCCCAGGTTGCATTGGGGCTATTGGCAAAGAGGGAATTCACGTCCATGACCACGATGGTGGACCGTGGAATCTGCTGGCCCCAGGAGGAAAGCGAACGAGAAGTGGTTAAGGGACAGGGAGAAGGTGGTCATAGCGGGGAGGCAGGTCCTTGTTTGACCCAGATTGCTGAGGTGAGCTATTGAAAGTGGAAAGGAAGGTGAGGTGGTGAGAGACTTGACACTGAGTGGCTGCTGTGGTGACAAGATCTAGGACTGCCCCGAGGCTTTGGAGAACAGGGGTGCTCTTTCCTCATCACGGTGAGCACACGTACAGGACAGCGAGCACGCGTACAGGACAGCGAGCACACGTACAGGACAGCGAGCACGCTTACAGGACAGCGAGCACACGTACAGGACAGCGAGCACACGTACAGGACAGCGAGCACGCTTACAGGACGGGGCCTGGCGGCCCGGACGCTGTGCAGCCTAAGGGAGGGTTTCCTGTCCAAAGTGGCAGTGCTCCTGGGAGGAGGCGCGGGGGGCTCTGGGAGGCCAGGGTACTGAGTCTGCAGACAGAGAAGGAAGGGGAAGTGGCTCCGAAGAATCATGTCCAACGGTGAAAAATACCGTCTCATGGCATAAGAGTCGGCACAGAGGTGTGGAGGAGTGGGCGGAAGGCAGGTTCGGAGGAAGGGCAGCGAGAGGAGAGTTTGCCCGGCCGGAGGCCCCAGGGTGCGGGGAGAGGGAGCCTGGCCCTGGGAGGAGTGTCTGAGGGAAAGGCAGCCCTCGGGGGAGTAGGAAGGGGGAGGGCTGGAGCGGACAGCTCCCTGTGGTGACCCAAGGAGCAGGGTCAGCAGCTTGAGAGAAGACTAGCTCTGGTCTCCGGGTCCTGGGGTGACCTTGGCCTCCGCGCCTGTGCCTGCAGCTGGGGGCGGATGGTGGCCTTCTCCAGTCCTGGCAGCCGCGGTGAGAGTGTTTCTCAGGCTTCCGCTGTAAAGCCAGCTCAGTCACGTTTTCTTCCTTCCTCAGACTGCTGTGGATGTCTTCAGGAGGATAATTTTGGAGGCAGAAAAAATTGATGGGGCCGCTTCACAAGGAAAGTCTTCCTGCTCGGTGATGTAATCTGCCGCGGGACCAGTCCTGCCTGGAGAGCAAACTGCCCGTCATCCTCGAACATAAACTCCGCTTCGTTTTCCTCTGTTAACCTGGGAGATTTGTTTGGGTCAGAGCCTTTCCCACCTCCCCCTTCAGATTATGTTGAACTCTGACTGTCCTGAGTTCACATCCACTTTCAAATTTTAAGCAATCATATTTTCAATTTATATATTGTATTTCTTAATAATATTATGACCAAGAATTTTATCGGCATTAATTTTTAAGTGTAGTTTGATGTTTAAAATAATGTAATCATCAAAGATGCATATTGTTACACTACTATTAACTAGGCTTCCATATATCAGTGTTTATTTCATTGTGTTAAATGTATACTTGTAAATAAAATAGCTGCAAACCTTAATCCCTCGTGCTACTTAGTGTGGCTTTTACAGAAGAAAACCTTGTCCAGTGAGGGCTTCTTCCCGGCCCCAGGAAGGTTTCGGGCTGGATTCCAGGAACTGGGTGGGGACATGGCCACCTCCGGGGGCCAGTGGGGCCCTCGGATCACCGGCGCCCACTGGATGGCAGTGGCGGGGGGTAGACTGCCAGCATTGGGGAGGGGACTCTGTTCACTAAAGCCCGGTGGCCCTGGGGTCTGAGGGAGGCACTCCCAGTATGGCTGTTCTCTCCACCATCCCGGCCTTGACTGGAGGGCTTCCTGTAGGGGGTGCTGTGGCAGTTACTTGGCAAAGCCTTCTCACCCTCCTGCTTATCTCAGCTGCATGAAGGAAAGAGATGTTAGAGACACTGTCCTTCCTTTAAAAAAAAACACTGATTTCAGAGAGAAACATCAGTGATGAGAGAGAATCATCGATTGGCTGCCTCCTGCATGCCCCCAAGGTGGGATCAAGCCTGCAACCCAGGCATGTGCCCTTGACCAGAATCGAACCTGGGACCCTTCAGTATGCAAGCCAGCGCTCTCCACTGAGCCAAACTGACTAGGGCTGTTGTCCTTCCTTATGCTTAGCTTGATATCCATGGCATACGGGATCTGATTTACTTTAAGTAATTTTTATTTTTCATTTACGGTTGATGTACATTATTATGGTGATTCCAGGTGTCCACCCAGTGACTAACCATTGCATAACTTACTAAGTGATCACCCCAGTAACTCTCACACCCCTCTGACACCACACACATTTATTAGAATACTATTGGCTCTAGTCCCGATGTACTTTATGTCCCATGCAGACAGCATCTGACTTAGAGCATAGATTTGCCTAAAACCATCCCAATCCAGTAGTTTAAAGGATGGGGACTATTGCCCGATAAGTGTGTGTGTGTGTGTGTGTGTGTGTGGGAGGGGCGGGGGAGGGGGCTTCGTGAACCTACTCTAGGCCCAGCCCACACCTGCCCGCTCTGCAGGCACAGCTGGAGGAGAGCGAGGTCTGCTGGGCAGCTCCTGCTTGCTCACTGGAGTCGGTTCAATCCAGTGTGTTTTAAATGCTGCCCCATCCCAGTTAAATTGCACAGGGCCATTGCTATCATTAGGAAATGTAACCACTAATAAAATGTATTTTTGCTTTGTGACTAATTTTTTAATGAAAATATTTTAGAATATGCCATTTTGGATCGTTTAAATATTTGTCTCGTCATTCCAGGATGAAATTTGATCTTTAGGAGACCTCCACCAAATACTTTTTAAATAAAATAAATTTTGACAATATAGTATCATGACTTGTTAACAGGGCTGTTCGTAGGCCTGGTGTTAGACTCGGTGCTCAGGGTGTGGCCCACGGTAACTGCGGGCCGGGTCCCCGCCAGCCGTCTCGGCAGCTGTCTGTGGGCGTGCACCTCGGTGGCACATGCACCTGGAAACAGTTTAGTGCACGCGGAGGCCTACAGGGCTGGTCTGGGCAGCAGCGTGATGCCCTGCATGTGTACTGTTCAGTTTTCTGAGCACCTACTATGTGCTGGACCCTTCTAAGCGCCATAAACAACAGAAATCTGAACCCTTGTAGAGCTTGCATCTGACCTCAGACCTGGGGACACGGGAGCAGGTTCCTCCCTGACCCTGTGCAACTACGCCCACTGTTGGGTCCGAGCCCCTCTCCTAGGACTGGACCTCCTCGACAGAGAAGACATGAGAAGTCGTAGGTATATAAGACGGTCCTCGTTGTAGCCAAGTAGCCATTAGACAACGTAGTTCCTCAAAGGAGTCTCACACAGGAGCCATGCCAAGCAGCCGCTGTACACATAGCAGCCAGACCTAAAAGCAGCCTCCATAGGAGCTATACAAACAGCCTGACCAAGCAGCCAGGCACCGGAGGCCAGTAGTACTTCTTCCCATAACGCAGCCCTGTACTGGCTGGTCAGTGGCAACTTACATACAAGCGTGAACAAGCTCAAACAAAAGAGGTGCCACACCAAGCAGATTGGGATCCAGAAAGGCCCGCCTGCACAGGGTCTGGATTGTTGTGCCCTTGCTTTTGCACCTGCGTATAGCAACGTAGCCTTGAACACCTGATGAGGATTCCCACGCTCAGATTGGCCTTGAGCATCTGGCGTGCTCTGACCAGGGTTCCCACAGGACACCGCAGGGTAGGTCCAGCCCTGCCCCCCAGGGCAGCGGTCCGACACCAGGCCGTTGGTTCACTCCCCCACGGGCAGCTTGTTACGGTTCCGAGGGGCGTGTGGCTCTCAGGACTTTCTGTGATGGAGCGCTCATTCCCCAATGGTGGGGGCGGGGAGGTAGACCTGTCGTGCACTAGGGTTCTGTTCACTCACGATTTCCCCTGTGGAGAAGGTGCCACCCTATCTACGTGGGGGGACACTGCACTGGCCACAGTCATAATTGGCCAAGGTCAACCAAATGCATTCTGTATCCTCCATGCTAACCTATTATCTGAGCTGAAGGAATTCTTACAACGGCCAGGTTCCGCTTAAATGTTTTGTTATTAAATTCTGTATTTCATCACTTCTGAGACTTTTATTTTACATTTTAACATTTTTGAAATCGAAATGAGTCTAAAATCAGTGACAAAGCATTATGTCATAAAAGCTAATGCGGTCTTAAGATTTATGCAAGTATTTTAAGTGCAAATATTAAACTAGACATTTAAAACTACATCACAAATCATAATAAATGCAAATTACACAAATTTACATTAACGTGGTGAGATTTCGCTAAAACTGAATTATCTGTCCACTCTTACCTCTCAAGCCTGCACGTCCCTGGCAAGTCCCCAGGGCACTCTCGCTGTCATGTGAATTGCTCGTCACACCCTTGTCACCAAATCCAATAGTGCTTTCTGGTCTCTTTCTTTGCAGACTGATGACAACTCCTTTTCTCTGGAAGTCTGTTTCCCTGACATCACGGCCCCCATCCTCCCAGCTCACTGTGTGTGTTTCCTCTAAACGGACCCCTTTCCTACCCAGCCCCTTCCTTGATTTTATCCAGTCACATAGCTTTCACTTCCGTGTTACCTGAGGGCCAGAATTTGTATCTCCTTCCCTCACCTCTGTGGATTCCAGACTTACCTTGTCTTAATGCCTCAGAGGGTCTCAAATCCTATCTAATAAGAGAGTACTATGCAAATTAACTCACTCCATCACAAATGTGGTGGTGTCCATAGCCATAAGATGGTGACACCCAGTCCCACCGGGTCCCCCAGTCCCAGGGGGCAGCCGCTGAAAGCGGGCAGCATGAGTGACCTGGCGGAATGCTTGCTTCGGAGAGAGGGCCTCCCGGCCAGGCCGGGCACAGACAGGAGGAGCAGCCCTGCAGGGCACCTGGCCGGCCTCAGCCCTTGGCAGGTCATGGAGCCCCAAGTGCTGCCAGTCAGTCGCCTTGCCTGTGCGTTCAGAGAGGGGTCTACGGCACAGCCCCCCTCTGAGTCTCCTGCTGCTAAAGAGGCTGGAGGTCCCAGTGACGCAGTTCAGAAACCATGCACGCAGGGGAAAGCCCGTAATGCCCCTGCCTCACGGTCGCCTTTTGCGGAGGACCCTACCTTTCACGGCCACCCGGCTTCTCTTCCCACCTGGGAGGGTCACATGCTCACCTGCCAGGGTGGGAGCTCTGGGGAGCACCCATTGTATAGAGGGCCTCTCACTCCTGCTTTCCCCTCCCGCTGTGTGCCAGCCTCTCGGCGGCTCTGCCTGCCCACACTGAGTGACTAACAAGACATCAGCCCAGGGCCTGCACAGCCCGGGCAATGGCCCCTGTGAACGACCGGCATGCCTGACATACTGGCCGAGGATGCTGGGAGGTCAGGGGTCAAAAGGACCCACATGAAACAGCTGCGGTGAAGGAGCCAGCCTCCTGCCAGCAGGTGGCATGACAGAGGCAGGACACGTCCTGGAAATGTACTGTGAAGGGCTTGGAAAGTTACAGCCTAGACCAGTCCCTGCCAGTCATTGCTCCTGAGCCATAGCTGCCAACTCTCTTGAATTTGTGTCCTTTCCCTCGACACACACATGCACACACATCTGTAAGATAGATAGACAGACATAGATAGACATAGATAGATAGATAGATAGATAGATAGATAGATATAGATAGATAGATAGACATAGATAGATAGATAGATAGATAGATAGATAGATAGACATAGATAGATAGACATAGATAGACATAGATAGACATAGATAGATAGATAGATAATAGTTAAATATAGATAGATGATTGATAGATAGATAGATATATAGATGATAGATGATAGGTAATGACACACACATCTTACCTTTTCCCACATACGCAGCTCAGACACCTGCAGGGAATCTCCAGGTGCTATTCCATAGGCTCCCGGTAGTTGGCATTTCCTACTGAATGGTGTTGGGGATAGAATTTATGATATAACTGAACCAATTGCATGCAATGACAGTGGATGTTCTGTCTGGTGGCCTGGCTGCAGCATTGGCCAGGTGTGGAACGCTTGCATCATCACCCTGGTGACGGGGTAGGTGTTCTGCACCCAGCCATGGAGGGCTGGAGAGGGCCATTAGGGGCTATGAGGCCAGCAGGGGAGGGTATTTGGGGGTGATCAGGTCAGCAGGGGGGCAGTTGGGGGCAAGCAGGCTGGCAGGCAGAGTGGTTAGGGTGATTGGGCAGACAGGCAGGTGAGCGGATAGGAGCCAGCAGTCCCAAATTGCAAGAGGTATGTCCGACTGCTGGTTTAAGCCCAATCCCACAGGGACATCCCCCAGCAATCGGACATCCCCCAAGGGGTCCCAGATTGGAGAGGGTGCAGGCCAGGCTGAGGGACACTCCCATGCCTATGGTGGGGTCTCTTTTCTGTGTCCAGCACGGAAAGAGAATGATCCAGTTCTTTGAGTACAGGGCCTGGGGATTGAGAAATAGAAGAGGCACAGAGAGAGAAGGAAAAAGCTGGGACCGGGTGGACCGCTGTCCTCTACTGATGGAGAGACAGTGGCCCAGAGCCGATGCAACATGTTTATTTTATACCCCAAATATCAGGAAGTTTCACCAAAACTTAAGAGCTTGGGTGGGCTCGAGCATTCCTGGTGCTAGACTGGATTTAGATATCAAAACCCACTCCCCGACATGTGGGCAAAGATGAGAGTCAATGCTGAGAACACATCTGCCTTTTTGGTAAGATGTGTATCCAAGACGTGGCTCAGCTGACAGTTATTAAGGAAGAATGCCCAGGCACTCTCTCCTCCCCACCCCCCCAACCCCCCGTGCATGAATTTTGTGCACTGGGCCACTAGTTTATTATGAAATTGAATTCTTGATTTTCCTCGAAAACCTGGGCCTCTCCTAGACCCTGTCTTGGGAAAGCAACATTGCCCACCAGTTACTAAAGCCAGGGATTTGGGGCCATTCTTACCTCTTTCTTACACATCTCCAGTCCATCCAGTCCAGTAAAGGCTCAGGCCCTGCCTTCCGAACCAAGCTTGCATCCTCCCACTTCCTCCATCTCCACTGTACGCTGGTCTGTCATAGCACACACCCTCCGAAGTACTTACAAGTCAACTTGTTTAAAACACAGTCTTGTGTTACTCCCTGGCTTAGAGTCCTTTAACCAGGTCCCAAGCCAAGCTGCCTCTCCTCGAGGCCCAGCCTGAGCTACATGCTGCCGGACTCAACCTCCCCTGCCAGTGAGGCCAGGCTCCCATCACCCTGGGCCCAGTTGCTTCCCAGGGAAAAGCTCTCCCCCTGACACCTCCGTGCTGCTGGCCCTCTGCGCAGGCTGCCCCTTCCCAAGGCTTCTCCTCCGGGCTCCACATGGGCTCCGCTCCGTGCACCTGTCAGAGCCTGAGGTTTATCATACAGCACAGCATGTGTCAGTTTGGGTCCTTGTATTGTGTGTACTGAATATTACTGGACTAGATGTGACCACAGCAGAGATGGTGACCTATCGGTGTGTCTCCAACACCTTTGGTTCCCAGCTCCTAGCACAGGGCCTGTGACTATTGTAGAGATTTCCAGAATACCATTTTAATGTCCTTGTAGTTTCGTATCCTATATAATAAAAGAGGTTATATGCAAATTGACAATCACAAGATGACTCCTATCACTAGGCCGACAGGGGGGTTAGTGAGGGACAACCAAATAACTGAACAAGCACCTGCATGGGGCAGCCAGGCCAGCGGGGGGGGCCTGTGAAGGGGCCATGAGGCAGGCAGGGGAGCAACCAGGCCAGCAGAGGGGAGCAATTAGGGGCAACCAGGCTGGCAGGGAGGAGGGGGACAGTTGGGGGCAATTAGGCTGGCGGGGGAGTCTGGGGGGGGACCAGGCCTCTAGTATATATATATTTTCTATTTTCTTCATGGTTGCCCTGGGAATTACAATTAACAATGCAATTTGGGTAAATACCATCCCCTGTATAGAGTCCCATCCCCTCCACCTCATTTGTACTATTGTCGTGCAAATTACATTTTTATATGTTGCATATCCATCAACAGACCTGCTATTGTTTTATGAAGTCTCTTTTTAAATAAAATAGGAGAGGAAATATCACTAAAAAGTACATGTATCCTGTCTTTTAAAGAAATCACCTGTTACTTTTACTGGTGCTCTTTCCTTCACGTGGATTAGAGTTAGTCAAACTTCCATCTCAAACAATTTGGTTCTTGACCAAGTTGTTCACAGAAAAAAATGTCTCAGTTGTCCACCAAAACTAAAGTTTTCAACCTGACAACCCTTTCATGCTGAAATCTCAACAAGACAGAAAGCATCTCTCAGGCAACAAGCAAATGCCTCGTGTCCTGTTTAATTTATAAATAAACACTTCTTTTCTTAAACTGATGGAACCACGTTCTAATGGTCTTAAAGGAATTTTTCACTTATCACTACCTCTGAAATGCTGTCATCAGCTAACTGCTTTTCATTTATCCATTAACAGGTGTCTTTTTTTTTTCCTATTCGATATCCTGTGCTTGTTCTTTTGTGAGCACTTCCACACCCTTAGCACACCAGCACTCTTGATGGCCTCTTTATGTTTTAAAATTGTGCTCATCTATTTTGCCAGCAGCAAAAGCATTCTCTATCATCTATCTATCTATCTATCTATCTATCATCTATCTATATTTAACTATCATATATCTATCTATCTATCTATCTATATCTATCTATCTATCTATGTCTATCTATCTATATCTATCTATCTATGTCTATCTATCTATCTATTTATCTATCATCTATCTATATTTAACTATCATATATCTATCTATCTATCTATCTATCTATCTGTCTATCTATCTATCTATGTCTATCTATCTATATCTATCTATCTATGTCTATCTATCTATCTATCTATCTATCTATGTCTATCTATCTATCTATCTATGTCTATCTATCTATCTATGTCTATCTATGTCTGTCTATCTATCTTACAGATGTGTGTGCATGTGTGTGTCGAGGGAAAGGACACAAATTCAAGAGAGTTGGCAGCTATGGCTCAGGAGCAATGACTGGCAGGGACTGGTCTAGGCTGTAACTTTCCAAGCCCTTCACAGTACATTTCCAGGACGTGTCCTGCCTCTGTCATGCCACCTGCTGGCAGGAGGCTGGCTCCTTCACCGCAGCTGTTTCATGTGGGTCCTTTTGACCCCTGACCTCCCAGCATCCTCGGCCAGTATGTCAGGCATGCCGGTCGTTCACAGGGGCCATTGCCCGGGCTGTGCAGGCCCTGGGCTGATGTCTTGTTAGTCACTCAGTGTGGGCAGGCAGAGCCGCCGAGAGGCTGGCACACAGCGGGAGGGGAAAGCAGGAGTGAGAGGCCCTCTATACAATGGGTGCTCCCCAGAGCTCCCACCCTGGCAGGTGAGCATGTGACCCTCCCAGGTGGGAAGAGAAGCCGGGTGGCCGTGAAAGGTAGGGTCCTCCGCAAAAGGCGACCGTGAGGCAGGGGCATTACGGGCTTTCCCCTGCGTGCATGGTTTCTGAACTGCGTCACTGGGACCTCCAGCCTCTTTAGCAGCAGGAGACTCAGAGGGGGGCTGTGCCGTAGACCCCATTCTGAACGCACAGGCAAGGCGACTGACTGGCAGCACTTGGGGCTCCATGACCTGCCAAGGGCTGAGGCCGGCCAGGTGCCCTGCAGGGCTGCTCCTCCTGTCTGTGCCCGGCCTGGCCGGGAGGCCCTCTCTCCGAAGCAAGCATTCCGCCAGGTCACTCATGCTGCCCGCTTTCAGCGGCTGCCCCCTGGGACTGGGGGACCCGGTGGGACTGGGTGTCACCATCTTATGGCTATGGACACCACCACATTTGTGATGGAGTGAGTTAATTTGCATAGTACTCTTTTATTAGATAGGATTTGAGACCCTCTGAGGCATTAAGACAAGGTAAGTCTGGAATCCACAGAGGTGAGGGAAGGAGATACAAATTCTGGCCCTCAGGTAACACGGTAGTGAAAGCTATGTGACTGGATAAAATCAAGGAAGGGGCTGGGTAGGAAAGGGGTCCGTTTAGAGGAAACACACACAGTGAGCTGGGAGGATGGGGGCCGTGATGTCAGGGAAACAGACTTCCAGAGAAAAGGAGTTGTCATCAGTCTGCAAAGAAAGAGACCAGAAAGCACTATTGGATTTGGTGACAAGGGTGTGACGAGCAATTCACATGACAGCGAGAGTGCCCTGGGGACTTGCCAGGGGGCGTGCAGGCTTGAGAGGTAAGAGTGGACAGATAATTCAGTTTTAGCGAAATCTCACCACTGGCACACTCGTTCTATAAGAAGCACTAAAGGGATATTTCAGGCTGAACCGAAGAACACTAGGCACTTCAGCGGATCCTCGTTTCTCAAACTTAATCTGTTCCAGAGGCTGTTGGAGAAATGATTTATTCGAAAACGGACTCCTTTTTCCCATTAGAAATTATGTGAAGTGAATTAATCCACTCCAGAGCCCCAAGTGACTCCCTGCTCTAACCTTCCTTATATACAGCACCACCTTGTTCAGGTCTTTCATGAGCAGGTACATGACAGGTAGGAGTGTGTTGCTTTTCAGGGCCCACATTGGGGATATTATTTTCCAGCTTTTTCTTGTTTGGGAGAGGGAGGGGAAAAAAGCTTTTTTTTCTTCTCTTCTTGTTGCTCGCCCCCCCCTCGCACCCCCTCCCATATCAAATAAATTGTCATTAATTGTTTTTTACAAACGACTTCAGGGAAAAGGCAAGTCAATTAAAGACAAGCCTTGTGGGTAGGGTTTTCCAGAGAACTGCCAAGCACTGCAGGATTTTGGTATATATATATATATATTTTTTAATTGATTTTTTACAGAAAGGAAAGAAGAGGGATATAGAGCCAGAAACATCGATGACAGAGAAACATCGATCAGCTGCCTCCTGCACACCCCCTACTAGGGATGTGCCTGCAACCAAAGTACATGCCCTTGACCAGAATCGGACCTGGGACCTTTCAGTCCATAGGCCGATGCTCTATCCACTGAGCCAAACTGGTTTTAGCTCCATATGATATTTTAAATTGATTTCAGAGAGGAAGGGAGAGAGAGAGAACAGAACATCAATGATGAGAGAGAATCATCTATCAGCTGCCTCCTGCACACCCCCTACTGGGGATCCAGTCTGAAACCTGGGTATGTGCACTGACCAGGAATCAAACCATGATCGTCTGGTTCATAGGTCAATGTTCAACCACTGAGCCACACTGCCCGGGCAGGTTTTGACAATCCTCAGAGCAAAGGGCTTTGATGCATTCCAACCCCATCTCGACTGTCCCAGGGGCTGCTGAGAAGCCACAGTTTTCTTAAAGGCTCCCGGATTGTCCAACCCTTTCATGCTCAGAGTCGTGACCAAGTTGACTTTTGGGGACAGTTTTGCCTCCTCAGGGTCCCCGGGCACTGCTCCCGATGTGGCTCTACGGGGCCTCACAGCAGCTCCTGCCTGCTGAGTGGATGAGTAAATAGCCTTTCAATGGGAAGCATTCTGGACACGTTCCTTTGGACTAGACCGTTTCCGTGGCAGAGTGGTGAAATTCCCCACAGTTCACAGGGCCTGAGTCCTTCACTTCCGGAGTCCACTCACCGTGGGCGCAGAACAAGCAGACCGCTGGGGGCCTCCTGCCACTGTCCCTGCAAAGTGCCTGGGACTCAGCTGGCTCCAGTGATCTGTTACAGGACCCAGAGTGTGCTGTCGCTCCTGGCTCGCTGTCTAAATGAAAACAGGTTTGACCACTGAAACTGGAAATTTGGGGGGTAAAAAAGACAGGATTTGGGACATTTGAGAAATTAAGGGGACCATGGAAGAAGCACTGAGCTACAGATCTGCAGAAGGTACATTTCCATAGAGTGGGGGAGCTGCGAACAGCAAGGTCTATATTTACAAAATAAAGAGAAGGAAGCCCTTCATCCAGGAGAGGAAGGAAGCCCAAAGGGAATAGGGAAATAATAAAGAAGGTGGCGGGGGCGGGAGGGGTGGGGGGGGTAAGAACCTCACATGTCTCATGTGAGATTCAACCTTTGAACCCAGGAGTTACTATAGTAACCAGTCCAAGGAAATAGTGACCAATCAGAGGGGATATCAAGGCACCAGGATCTGCAGCCTTTATAAGCCACAGGGAAAGGAACTCGGGCCCTTTCCCTGCCCCATGTGGGAGTCTGTACTTGTTCTTTAATAAATCTCCACCTTGCTATACCACCCTCTGTCCGTGGATTCATTCTTCGACTCCGACGGACAAAGAATCGGGGTTCCAGTCCAAAAATTCCATTTCACAGCCTGGGACAGGTCTGGACTCCCAAGAAACTAGCTTCTGGGGAGCGCAGCCCCAGCTGAGCGGTGTGCAGGTTGCCGCCCTGCTCCCTTGGCGTGCCCTGTCAGGGCTGCGCTGTCTCCAGGAGCAATGAACTTGCAGAAGGCCTGGCTGCCCTGGCAAGGCCAGCTGAGGCTGCCACCAGGCCGAACCTGCAGGAAACGCCTCCCCCGGCATTGCTCAGAGAGCTCCAGCCCCACTCCCTCTCTTCCCCTCCCCCAGAGGGAAAGATCTACATTAGGGGGGAAAAGTTTACACTGAGCAAAGTGTTTGTTGCCTGTCCTAGAATAACCATGGGACGCCTGCTCTGGAGTTGGACTGGGAAGAAGCTGAGGGCATCTGACCTAGCACCCCTGTTTTCCGAGGAGGGGCCTGAGGCCGGAGTTAGCGACCCGTAGTCCGATGTTCGCACTGCGCCGCGTGTGTACACCACCCGGTTTCCACAGGGAACCCTGCGTACATGGGGCTTCGGATCAAGACTCAGAACACAGCAGCTGTGGCCCCAGCTCTGCAGCGAACGTGTGTCTTTGGGCAGCTCCCTCAGCTCTGGTCTTGATTCCAGCGCCTGAGCCAGGCCTCTGCCAGGGGCTGTTGTTAACAAGTCTGAGAGCCCGGGCCGCCCCCGAGCCTATAAAACGCAGAGTCATATCCCGATGGAGACTCAAGAATGACCTCTCCAAGCAAGTTCATCAAATCCCAAAATAAAATATTTCATCCTAGTCTGTCCCAAGGTATCAAGAACATGATCTGCCGTGATCAGAAGCAATTTGGGACATCCACTGGAGGTCACGGTCAGACTGGGGCTCAGTCCCACACGTGCAGGTTAGGGAGTGTGTTCCGGTCCAGGGACAGCCGACTCCGAGCAGGGACCTCGGTCCTTCAACGGAGGGCTTCCTCTGACGCTGACGGTCCCTCCAGCTCCCACTCTGTCACCGCCTGGGAAATGGCCTTGGCTTCTACCGCAAAGGTCTGAAGTGTCTCCAGAAATAGCAGAGGATTCTGGAAACATTATGCCTCAGCAATCAAGACCTTTCATCCAGTTTTTCCTGCTGCCCAAGGGGGGGGAGGGGGGGCAAACCAGACAGCCGCGGGTTTACCTGCCCGGGGGGGGGGGGGGGGCGGGGCGGGAGCCACTGCGCCAGCCGATCACTGCATCCCCTCCTCTGGGCCCGCCATTAGCAGGTTAGCTGAGAAGCCACACAAAGCCACAAGCGCATCTCTGACATGTATGTGTGGCGTGGCTGTGGGGTGGCTGTGTCCTGAACTTTCATCTAAAAGGCCCCCCCGGCGCTGAGCGGGAGCAGCTGGGACGGTTCGCTCCTCACACCACATCCCCATGGCCACCGTGTCTGCGTGTAACGGAGCCACCTGTGAGCTTGCAAAGTCGGGGGAGGGCAGGGTACAGTGCTGGGTCAGCTCGGGGACCACATCTGAGAACCGTGGACTCAGGTAATGTACCTGAGAATGAGGGACGCAGCGGGGGGGAGGGAGGGCCCCATAACAACAGAACTGTAGGAGGGGCCCCTGCCCCACCTGCCTAGGACTGACGGGCCTTTACAGGTTGAACTGTGTCCCCAAAAGTCTTAATCCCCAGTTCCCAGTACCTTGAAGTGACCTTCAAGGTCACAGGACTGACAGCAGCCCCAGAAGCTAGAACGGGCATGAGAGTCTCCCTCCCAGCCTCCAGGAGGAGCAGCCAACAGCTGGACTTCAGATTCTCCTCCAAACAGCGTAGATTATGGTTGTGACAGGAAATAAATACAACGAGGTCCTGCAATGTGGGATTTTCACTCTTAAAACCAGGACAGTGCCCTGACTAGTTCGACTCAGAGGATAGAGCGTCGGCCTGCGGACTGAAGGGTCCCGGGTTCGATTCCAGTCAAGAGCATGTACCTTGGTTGCGGGCACATCCCCAGTGGGAGGCGTGCAGGAGGCAGCTTATTGACGTTTCTCTCTCATCGATGTTTCTAACTCTCTATCCCTCTCTCTTCCTCTCTTTAAAAAATCAATAAAATACATTTAAACTTAAAAAAACAACAACAACAACAACAACAAAAAACCAGGACAGTCCCTGATGAACCGGAATGGGAAGCCCACATTTCCACCAGAGGAGATGGATACTCAGAGCCTGACCTGCTGTCTCAGTCCGTTCGGGCTGCTATAAACAGAATGCTAAGGCTGGGTGGCTTATCACAAGGGAAATTCATGTCTCAGGGTCTGGAGGCTGGAAGTCCAAAGCCAAGGTGGTGGCAGACTCAGTATCCGGTGAGGTCCTGCTTCATAGACATGGTCCTCACATGGTGGAAAGGGAGAGAGAAATCTCTGGGGTCTCCTTTATGAGGGCACTAATCTCAGTCATCAGGGCTCCACCTCATGACCCACGCACTTCCCACCACCTCACACAGTGCACTGGAAAGTGGGATTTCAACCTGTGAACTGCGGGGTGGGGCACAAACATTCAGTCCATGGCAATTGCCAAGGGCAACCTAGCAAATCATGTGAGACCAAGAGTAAAATCCAATTTCTAAGAGTTGACCATGACCCCCAGGTGATTTGCATACACAGAATAAGACACTGTACACACTTGAATGAACGAGGGAGCAGCCCTACAACCTGGGGCTGGGGGGTACTTAGTGCAGGTTCAGGCTCAGTCTGTCTGGGCCACATAGATCCCTAGAACTTGCATTTCTTTTTTTTCCTTTTTTTAATACATACTTTTGTTGATTTCAGAGAGTAAGGGAGAAGGAGAGAGAAACATCTATGATGAGAGAGAATCATTGATTGCCTCCTGCACACCCCCTACTGGGGTTCAAGCCCACAACCTGGGCATGTGCCCTTGACCAGAATTGAACTCAGGATCCTTTAGTATGCAGGCTGATGCTCCATCCACTGAGCAAAACTGGCCAGGGCTGGAATTTGCATTTCTGACAAGTGCAATTTTTTAAAGTTCAAAGTTACAGGAATTCTATTCCCAGCTCTGGAACCCCGGGCTGGGGGCTGGTGTAGAGCTAACACCTTGCCTCTGCAGCCGAGACATCCCTCCCCATTGAAAAGCGCCACACTGGGTGTCAGACCACCCTGTTCCTCCCACCCCCTCTCCCCCCTCCGACCAGTCTCAGGGTGCTTTCTTTAGTTCTCTAGTTGTAGAACTTCCACTCAGCCAGATTTCAGGTGGTTCTGAAAGATGGTAGTTCTGTGTTTTAGTTGTAATTTTGATGTGGTTGTGGGAGGTGGCAAGTATGGGTTGCCATCTTGGTTCTCTGGAGATGTACTTCTGTTTTAAGTTCAAGGTCACTGTGTCAAAATACTCTAATGCTGCCAGAGGGCGTTTAAAGCAGTTGGGACTAGAGAGTCTTGTGATCAGAGCTCTATCACCCCCTAGAGTCTGAGAAAGACATTAATGTCTGTGCCAACTTCCTTTATCCGCATTCTTTCTTTATTGTTTTTAGGGAGGAGGAAGAGAGAGAAACATTGATTGGTTGACTCTCCCACACGTCCCAAATGGGGATCGAACCTGAAACCTGGGTATGTGCCCTGACCGGAATCAACCCTGCCACCTTTTGGTGCATAGGATGATGCTCCAATCAACTGAGCAACGCCAGTCAGCGTTTTAAAAACTGTATTGTCTTGAGAGAGGAAGGAGGAGAGTGAGAGAGATCATTCTTTGGTTGACTCCCTGTATGTACCCTGGCTGGGGATCAAGCCACAGCTTTTGCATACTGTGCGATGCTCTAACCAACGGTCACCTGGCCAGGGCTCCTTTCCCACCTTCTTGGCCCTCTACAACATGTAAGAGTGTGTGGGTCCCCAAGGTGCTTACAGGAACGTGTGGGCCAGGCCTCACGGCAGCTGGCCCAGAGGCCATCGTGGGTGCTGTCCGTTCTGGCGCTCACAGTCCGGTACTGATGACCTCACAGGTGTTTTGTTTTTTGTTTTTAAAAATATTTTATTGATTTTTTACAAAGAGGAAGAGAGAGGGATAGAGAGTTAGAAACATTGATGAGAGAGAACATCGATCAGCTGCCTCTTGCACGCCCCCTACTGGGGATGTGCTGAAATCGAACATGCTCTTGACTGAAATCGAACCTGGGACCTTGAGTCCACAGGCCAACACTCTACCCACTGAGCCAAACTGGTTAGGGCAATGACCTCTCAGGTTTCCGGGCTCAGGGGAAGGGATATCTGAAAGCAGGGGGCTCCCTGGGAAAGGGAGGGGACCCTGACACTGCTGGGCGCTGCTCTAGCCAGTGCTCTGCACATCAGCCCTCTAAAGAAGGTGGGAAGTGACAGAGATGGTGTCCATGTCCCAGGTCCAGCGAACACCCGCCACCACTCCGGGAAGGAACTGTGAGGCTGTGATGAGGGGAGGCCCTCTGTGTTTTCACAAATCACAGCACTAATGGGGCCTTGGGCTGCGTCTTTCTCTCAGACTCCCTGGCCCGGCCGCCCCGAGCTGGAGCCCTGGCTTTGCCATCGTCACCTGCATGTTTCCCTCTCATCGATGAGAGAGAAATATCGACCAGCTGCTTCCTGCTCACCCCCTACTGGGGATGTGCCCACAACAGTGCACTGCTGCCTGTGAGCTGCCCTCCCCAGCCCTCCCCCCTAACCCCCTGTCCACCCCAAGTCCACCCTGCGCCAGCGTGGCGGTGGGAGTGCCTGGCTCAGTCTAGAGGAGAGTGCTGAGCCCCACATTATCCAGGTGCTCTGAAAGGCCCGTGGATGGAAGGGGCCGCATGCTGACCTGACCGCTCAGGGAGGCCTGCCTGGTGGCCTTGCAAACTCAGACCTAAAGTCACCACTAAGGACAGTCTGACATTAACTAAACGCAGTGATGGGGCTAGTCACCTCCTAGGCCGATATCTTCCCTGACCAGGTCCCCTTGGGGCACCACCTAATGAGCCTCGATGCCAGGACAGGTGCCACACTCCCCTTATTGTTACCATGGTAATTGTGGACTGTTGGCTCTCCTACACCCACCTACACAAGTGTCCGTCATTTTACTTGTTGTCCATCCCCGAGGTTCCCCCGCTTTGCTTTCTCCAGCCTCTCTGACCTATCACCAATGGATTTCATCTAACTTAGATGAAATATCATATCACCTTTGATATGTGATGTATAAATACAGATGTAATATCTTCCCCTCTGATGGCAATGTATAAATACAGATGTAACCCGAGCATTATCCCAATCTGTTGAGGTTCTGCTTCCCGGCAATTGTTGATAGTTTATCTCAAATAAACTCACAAAAATTATTTGCAGGTTTGAATGTTGTTTTTTACATTAATATGCACAACCCAAGAAATGAACAAAAATGGGTCCAGGCCACAAACTGGGAGAAGGTCCTTACAATGCACACACACAGCAAAGGAACAGATAACAGGTTACACACACACACACACACACACACACACACGCTTGCATATACATCAATAAGAAAGTATTCAGAAGGATCGGGCAAAGAATATGAATAAGCAGTTTACAGCAGACCAAACCCAAGTGGATGGTGGCGATGGACAGATGTTGAGCAGCTGGATGGAATCTGTGTGGGTGCACCTGTGAGTGGCCCTTGGAGACGCCGCTGCACCCAGAGGACTTGGAGGTGGACTCAGGCTTCACCCAGCAATGCCACTCAGACCCCAAAGGGGAGGGGTGGCCCCTGCAGCGCTCAGAGACTTGAGGGGTTGCTGCTGAGGCGGCTTTAATGGGCAGGGCCCGCACACGTGATGTCCTGCAGCACGCATGCAGAGCTGTCCCACGGTTTCACCCACAGACACAGGGTATTCTTTTCTTGGGTTTAATATGCACTGAATGTCTCTAGGATGGGAACCTAAAGCTGCTCTAGAAAACAAAGTCTGTATTTCTTACGTTTTCCCATTTGAAAATAAGGGAAGTGATTTCCTGTTCCTTATCTTCCAGAATGTCTCTCCCCGCCCCTTCACATGCACTAGCCCGTGCCCTGTTGTTCCTGAGTGGCCTGGCATGAGGTTTCCTGCCGGCGTTTGCTCTTCCCCAGCTGCCTGTACAATGCCCACTCCCGCTTCTGAGTCTGTCTCCCCACCCCCCCCTTTCTT
The DNA here is from genome assembly GCA_036971965.1 of Nyctalus aviator. Lineage (NCBI taxonomy): Eukaryota > Metazoa > Chordata > Mammalia > Chiroptera > Vespertilionidae > Nyctalus > Nyctalus aviator. Next base: position 67,990,956 of record CM072930.1, on the reverse strand, counting down.
CTAATTTGTCCAGAACGTCTTATATACCCAATGTTGCCTCACTGCCTTTGGAATTTCCAATGTGAATGTATTAAAACATTGATTTTCGCTAAAACCGGTTTGGCTCAGCGGATAGATTGTCGGCTTGCGGACTGAAAGGTCCGGGTTTGATTCCGGTCAGGGGCATGTATCTTGGTTGCGGGCACATCCCCAGTAGGGGGTGTGCAGAAGGCAGCTGATCGATGACTCTCTCTCATCAAAGTTTCTGACTATCCCTCTCTCTTCCTCTCTGTAAAAAAAAATATATATATATATTTTTAAAAAAATAAAATAAGGTGGAGATCCAAGATGGCTGCTCGGGTAGACACCTACCGCAGCAGCACACAACAATTTCAATGGAATACAACTAAAATGTAGAATGAGCCGAGACCGGTTTGGCTCAATGGATAGAGCGTCGGCTTGGGGACTAAAGGGTCCCGGGTTCGATTCCGGTCAAGGGCATGTACCTTGGTTGCGGGCATATCCCCAGTAGGGGGTGTGCAAGAGGCAGCTGATCGATGACTCTCTCTCATCGATGTTTCTAACTCTCTATCTCTCTCCCTTCCTCTCTGTACAAAATCAATAAAATATATTTTAACAACAAAAAAAAATAAAATAAAAAAAAAAAAATAAAATGTAGAATGAACATTGCCCAGAGCTACAGGTAGTCGACTGACTGAAAATGCTACAACAAGAAGGAAAGAGAAAACCAGAAGGAAAACCAGAGGAGCTGAAAAAAATCCTAAGGTATGGAGACATGCTGCACGCACGCATGCGCGCGCGGAGAGGTCGCAGCCAAAGAGGAGGAGAAGGCTGGGGGCCTGCCTGGCGTTCCCTAGCAGAAAGGAAATAAAACCCCCGGCCTGGGCTGAACCCCCAAACCAGCAGCGCTGAGCCCCAGTTATGGGCCAGACCCTGGGGTCCCAGGCTCGGGCAGGGGGAAATGGGGCTGTGAGGCGGATTCCCAGGGGAGCGGCGAAAAGCAAGGCCTCCGGAGTTGCGCGCACACTGTGCGCAGAGGACTGAATGTTGACTCTGATGCTGGATTGCCCTATCGGGAAGAAACAAAGCCTCCTGCGGCGCTGAGCCCCAGTCCAGACTTTCACCATTCTAGGCCAATCCCTGGGGATCCAGGCTTAAGCAGAGGGAGATGGGGCTGTGAGGTGGAGTCCTGGGGGAGCAGCGAAAAGCAGAGCCCCCAGAGTCACATACATTGCGAGCAGAGGACAGTCTGTTGACTCTGATGCTAGACTCCCCTAGCGGGAAGGAGAAAAAAAGCTCCAGACTGGAGGAATGCGACGAGGAGCAGGAGCCCCTGCCGGACACCGGCCAGCCGGGCACCAGCAAGGAGCTGGGCGACGGGGACCCCAGGTGGGGGGGTGCCCCTGAGCCTTTGACCGCTGAGCGCAGGCAATGGAGCTGAGGCTGGGGACTGCTTCCTGGGCGGCGCCGACCCCGGCAACAGGCTGAAGAAGCGTAGGAGCCCGCGGAGAACAAAGGGGTGCCACAGGCCAACCTGCTGAGCTTCCAGGACAAGGAGGAAGAAACCAAAGAAGTTCTCAATGTGAAGAAATCAAGTGAGAGCAAAAGACAGTAAAATTACTTAAGAAAGAATACGAAGAAGATCTTGAAAAATCAAAGACTAAGTCAGAACTCAACTCACCAGCCAACATTGCAACATAAATGCGTTTTTGGTGTGTTTTTTTTTTTTTAAAAAAGAAGGACAGAATGTTGGAACAGCGGCAGCTAGGCCTAGAGTGGCCAGGCACAAGGCAGTGGCAGCCGGGCCTGGAGCAGCAACAGCCAGGCCCGAGAGCAGCAACAGCCAGAACCAGAGCAGCAACAGCCAGCACTGGAGCAGCCAGACCTGGAGCAGTGGCAGCCAGGCCTGAGGCGGAGGCGGCCAAGCCCAGGGTGGCAAGTCCAGGAATAACAAGACCCGGAATGGCCGGGCCTGGAGAAGCTGGGCCCAGAGCAGCCGGGTCGGGAGCAGCCAGGCCCAGAACGGCAGTGGCCAAGATCGGAGCATCCAGGCCAGGAGCAGCCAGGCTCAGAGCGGCCTGGCCCGGAGCAACCGGGCCCAGAGCAGACGGGTCGGGTGCAGCCAGGCTCAGAGCAGCGGCTGCCAGGCTGGGAGCAGCCAGGCCCGGAGCAGCAGCTACCACACTGGGAGCGGCCAGGCCCGGAGTGTCTGGGCCCAGAACGGCTGGGCCCAGAGCAGCCGGGTTGGATGCGGCCAGGCCCGGAGCAGCAGCAGCCAAGTCCAGAGCAACTAGGTCGGGAGCGGCAGTGGCCAGACCCGGAGCAGCTGGTTGTGGTATGAACAAGAGCAACAGAGGCCAGGCCCAGTGCAGCCAGGCCCGAAACAGCTCGCTCCTCGCCTTCCCCCGCCCCAAGGCTGCCTCTCAGACATGGCTGGAAACTTTTGCGGGAACTTGAGGGTCTGCTGAATGAAGTGATGAAAGCTTAGATCTGGATGTGTAGAGTTAGTATAGCGCTGGGGTGTTGATCTGTGAGTGCCTTGGGTGGGGCCTGGATGAGGTTGGTTGACCTATTTGGAAATGTCTTTTGTCTGAAGTGTATCATTGGGCATGTGGAGATATTATTGATATGAGAAAATGCTAAGTAACTGATTTACTATCTGAAAATGGATTTACTATTGAGGAAAGGGAGGGAGGAAGAGACTGAACATAAACTGTGCACCTATGGATGAGGACAATGGGGGATGGGGAGGGGGTGGAGGGTGGGGTGGGAACCTGGTGGAGGGGGGAAGAAATGAGGAACCTTTGTAATATTATGAACAATAAAGATTGATTAAACAAAAATAAAATAAAATAAAATAAAATAAAATAAAATAAAATAAAAAAATAAAACATTGATTTTCTCCTGTTAATCTGTTTCTGTTAATTTGATTAGTAGTCCAACCTAGAATAATTTAGGTGGAAAAATAAGTATTTTTTAAAATATATTTTTATTGATTTCAGAGAGGAAGGGAGAGGACGAGAGAGATAGAAACATCAATGATGAGAAAATCATTGATCAGCTGCCTCCTGCACATTCCCTACCTGGGCCTGGGCCCTTGACCAGAATCAAACCCTGGACCCTTCAGTCTGAGGGCTGACTCTATCCACTGAGCCAAACGGGCTAGGGCAGGAGAAGTATTTTTTTTTAATTTATCGTTATTATTGAAATTTTTACAGATGTCCCCTTTTTCCCTTCCACACCAGTTCACCCCCCCGGCCTTCACCCCCCTGTTGTCTGTGTCCACGGGCTGTGCACATATGCATCCACATTCTTCAGCTAATCTCTCACCCACTCCCGCCTTCCCCTGAGATTGTCAGTCTGTCCCATGCGTCTGTTTCTACGGATCTATTTTGTTCATCAATTTATTTTGTTCATTAGCTTCCACATAAGAGTGAGACCATGTGATAATTGTCTTTCTCTGGCTTATTTCACTCAGCGTGACCCTCTCCGGGTGGGGAGAAGTATTAATATTCCTTTTAATATTCTTGGGGCACCCTGCTGTGCCCCAAGCATTGCATGGCCTCCTTTCCCTGGCCCTGCAGGGCTTCATCTGGGAAATGGTGATGAAAATACACTTTCCTGACAGAGGCTCAGCCTGCTGCTCAGGGTCGGCCCTCTGCCCTCCCCCCCCAATCCAGCAGGACCCCCTCCTGGACCCTGCGGGCCCTCCAGCCGAGCAGGAGCGCTCTCTCCTTTGATCTCAGCTGCCGACCCAGCCAGCGAGGAGCCTTTGCTTTGTGTCCGCAGCTCCTCTGCGCACAGTTTGGGGCTGTCCATCTGGTGGCCTCAGTGTTGACTGCACGCTCCACAAACACTCAGCCTCTGTGAGGTGCCAGGGACTTCCGTGCCCTGAGAAGTCTGTGCGTGGGGCTGTGCGTTCCACGGACCGCCTTGCCATCACCGGGTGGTCCGGCGGAGCTCTGGGGCCGATGGGGGGGCGGCTCCGGTCAGAGGTGGCGACACCAGAATGGATCAAGGGTGAGCGCTGACCCCTGGGGGGCTGCAGGGGGAGAGAGAAGGTGGGAGAGGAGAGGGACGGCATTCAGCGGGATCAGAGGTGGGAAGTGAGGGGACCTGACAGGAGATGTGGGGTCAGCCAGAGTTCGGGCTGTAGAAGCAAAAAGTCAAAGGGCTGGACTGGGAGCTGAGGTTGAGCAGCCGGCAGGGCGGGCAAGGGCAAAGGCGAGGGCTGTCTTCGTGGCCCCCGGGGAAACGGGGAGGAAGTGAGTGGGGGCGGTCAGGGCAGGCCTTGTGAGGGGGGCGGGACGCACACACAGAAGAGGGGGCGGAGTGGCCCTGAGTGTGAGGCCCTAACTCCGCAGGGACAGGTCAGGCGGGGTCAGAGAGGAGGCCTTGGTGTGGAGGTGGGATCCCCGTTCAGTGGCCCCGGGGAGCAGACTGACTCCAGGCCTGAGGTCCGGGCGCCGGGGGTTGGGTCCCAGGCTGGGTGGCCCCTCGCGGGCTTACAGGTGGCGGCCAAGCAGATCCTTTGTCCTAGGCACCGTCCCCTACATCTGGTTCCGCTTCCTTGTCCGGACAGCGGGCACCGGTCACAGCGCCCAGGCGGTGAGTGCGACCCATGAACAAGGAGCCTAGATCCCGCCCACCCCCTCCCCGACCCACCCCTTCCCCAACCCCCTGCTCTTTGCACTGGGATGTTGCGGGCAGGGGTGGGGGACAAACTGTTGTTTGATGCGCCCTTTGCATATGACAAACCCAAGCACCGTTGGCTAAATTTCTTTTTTTTTTTTAAATATATTTTATTGATTTTTTACAGAGAGGAAGAGAGAGGGACAGAGAGTTAGAAACATCGATGAGATAGAGTCATCGATCAGCTGCCTCTTGCACACCCCCTACTGGGGATGTGCCCGCAACCAAGGTCCATGCCCTTGACAGGAATCGAACCTGGGACCTTTCAGTCCTTTGACCTGTGGATTGGCTAAATTTCTTAACAAAAGGGACGGCCTAATCCCGGCAGCTCAGTGGGGTAGAACACCCTCCCAATACAGCAAGGTTGCTTTGATCCCAGGCCAGACCACAAACAAGAATCAACGAATGCATCTCACACCTGTCAGAATGGCTGCCATCAACAAATCAACAAACAAGTGTTGGCGAGAGAAAAAGGAACCCTCGTGCACTGCTGGTGGGAATGCAGAGTGGTGTAACCACTGTGGAGAACAGTATGGAGTTTCCTCAAAAAACTAAAAGTGGAACTCCAATTTGACCCAGTGACCCCACTCCTAGGAATACATTCTAGGAAACTAGAATCACCGATCAGAAAGGATATATGCACCCCTATGTTCATAGCAGCACAACTTACAATAGCTCAAATTTGGAAACAGCCTAGATTCCCATCAGCGGATGACTGGATCAGAAAACTATGGTACATCTACACAATGGAATACTATGCTGCCAAAAAAAAGAAGGAATTTTTACCATTTGCAGCAACCTGGATGGAACTGGAGAACATCATGCTGAGTGAAATAAGCCAATCAATGAAAGAGAAATACCACATGATCTCATTCATTTATGGATAATAAAGAACATTATAACCTGATGGACTAAAAGATAGGTACAGAGGCAGTAAAGCATCAAACAGAATGTCAAATTATAGCTGGAAGGTGGGGGAGATAAGAGATCAACCAAAGGACTTGTATGCATGCATATAAGCCTAACCAATGGAGGCAAGACACTGGGGGTGAGGGCATGTATGGGAGTGGGGTGGCAGGGGTAAAGGTAAGATATATGCACACATAATACCTTAATATAACAAAATAAATAAAAATAAAGTATTACAAAAAAAAAAAAAAAAGAATCAACGAATGACCCTGGCCAGTTTGGCTTAGTGGATAGAGCGTCAGCCTGTGGACTAAAGGGTCCCAGGTTCCATCTTGTCAGGGGCACAGGCCCAGATTGCAGCCTGGATCCCCAGTAGAATGCGTGTAGGAGGCAACTATTCAATGATTCTCTCTCATCATTGATGTTTCTATATCTCTCTCCTTCTCCCTCTCTGAAATATTTTAAAGAAAAAGAATCTACGAATGAATGCATAAGTGAAACAATGAATAGATCTCTCTTTCTCCTTTCCTCTCTGCTGAGAGAGGGGGGAAGGTCTCCTCCCAACCCCTCAGTCACTGGCTCTGGGGCCTGAGCCCCACCCCCACCTTCACCCCCACCCCCTCAAGTCAGGAGCAGGGAGGGTCAGGGTCAGACCTGAGAGGGGCCTTGGCTGGAGTGGAGGAGACTTGGCTCATCCTGCACCCTTGGGCCCCATTTCCCTGCTGTTTGAGGGACTTTGGGATCCTGTGGTGAGCAGCTCCCCCTGAGTATCTGGAGGGAGCCGTTGGCCCGACCCATCTGGTGCAGGAAAGTGGCAGACGTGGGTCTCTACCCCTTCTCTAGCTCCCCATCCTGGCTACTCCGATGTCACTAGGGGCCACATTCAAGGTTTCTGTGTCAGTCTGCCTGGGCTAGGTTATGCTTCAATGACAAAAAGCCCCAAGACACACGCCTTCCCATGAGCCCCTGAGGGAGAGCGAGAGGGGGAGGGCGCCCTGGCTCTCCAGGCTCCGCTCCGCCCTCCTCCCTTTGGCTGAAGTGTGTGCCTCGCCTAACCCCAGGGGCACAGGGGAGCCGTGCTTCCGTGGTGGCGGTGATGGCAGCAGGTCTACGAGGGCTGCAGGGCCCCCGGTAAGTAACATGGTTGGTGCTTAGCCAGGCCTTCCGGGAGCACAGTTCTTGAAAACCAAAGAGCTATTAAATGGTTGGAATTTTTGGTTCCCGGGCAGAAAGTGAGTTTTGGGAGTGGGGTCATGTTTAGTCGGGGGCGGGGGGAGGGGGGCAACAAGAGCCCGTCAGTGGGCACCGCCACAGCACCCCGCGCCTCACTCCGCTGGGAGGAGCGGCCCGGATCGGACACTCGCGGCTCCCACAGCGGGGCCTGGGAGCACAGAGCCGGGGTGCGGAGAAGCCGTCTGAGCCGAGCCGGAGCCAGGCCCTGACTCCGCAGGTGGGGGTCGGTCAGTCGCTGAGGAAGGGACCCCAGAACCTGACAGTCAGGACACTGAGTGCTGCTTATGACAGTGGGTTATGGGGAAGTGTCAGCTTTTGAAAACATTTCCTTAGATGTTATCCTCACTACTAAAAGAGTAAGATGCAAATTTACTGTACCTTCGTGATGCCAATCAGGAGTGAGCATGCAAATTAACCCAACAAAGATGGCGGGTTAATTTGCATGTGCAGGTGTGGAGTGGCCGGAGACAGGGCAGGAGGCTTGCTGGCGATGACCAGGTGTTCCGCGCCGCCCCTGCTGCTCCAAGCCTCTGGGCAGCGTGGGAGGCAGAGGGCGGCTCTGACAAGAGAGAAGGCGGTGCCAGCAGCCTGGGGAAGGAAGGAAGGCGCATTCCCGCATGAATCTTCCTGCATTGGGCCTCTAGTGTTTTATTTTTTATTATTATTATTATTCTTTTTAAAGGAAGGAGATTATTTATTTATTTATTTATTTTATATTTTATTGTTTTTCCACAGAGAGGAAGGGAGAGGGATAGAGAGCTAGAAATGTCGATGAGAGAGAAACATTGACCAGCTGCTTCCTGCACACTCCCCACTGGGGATATGCCCGCAACCAATGTACATGCCCTTGACTGTGACCTTTCAGTCCACAGACCGACGCTCTATCCACTGAGCCAAACCGGTCTCGGTGGGCCTCTAGTGTTTTAATAATAAACAAAAATTGAGTTTAAAAAATGCAGTGGGAGTTTGGAAAAAGCCCAATTTCAGTGGAGCCCCCGGACAAAGGGGCAATCCTGCCCCACATGCACCTTCTGGAATGTCTGCTCGCTGAGCTCGGGGCCGGAGGGATGTGCTCTGGTTCTGACCCGGCCCCTCACCCAGGCTCCCGCCACCCGGTCAGCAGAGGGCAGAGCGCCTGCTGTACACAGCAGGGTGGGGCTCAGCGGCTGGGCACCAGGGTCCAGCCCAGGGTGCTGGGCCCCAGGGGTCTGCTCCCAACACTGACAGAGAGAAGCCTGTGACCCTGCCCCCCCGCCTTTCCAGGTCACTCTCTCTGAGGGTTAGCGCCTCACGGGGCAGAAGCTGGAGGTCTCGGGGCCTGTGACACCTTCCAGGACCGAGGCTTTGTGAGCCGGGTGAGCTCCATCCGAGTGGAGAGCGGAGCCTGGCTCTGCCTCAGCCACCCCAGCTGCCGGGCCAGAAGTTCACCCCAATCTCTGCCGGTGGAACGGCCACGGCGACCACACGGCTCCTGCCGGCCTGTGGGAACGGCCACTGCACTCGGGTGACTAAGGCTCAAGCCGGTCTGGTCCGACGTGGAACAGCATGAGGGAGCGTGGCTCTCCCAGCCTTAAGGGCTGACGGGGCCCGACCGGATTTGCTTAGTGGATAGAGTGTCAGCCTGTAGGCTGAAGGGTCCCAGGTTCGATTCTGGTCAAGGACACATGCCTGGGCTGCAGTCTTGATCCCCAGTGTGGGGTGGGTAGGAGGCAGTCAATCAATGATTTTTCCTCATCATTGATGTTCCTATCTCTCCCCTTCCCTTTCGCTCTGAAATCAATGAAAATATATCTAAAAAAAGTGTAAAAAGCATGATGCAATTAAAAAGAAAGAAAGAGAGGGAGGGAGGGAGGAAGGAAGGAAGGGAAGGAGAAGAAAGGAAGAAAGAAGAAAGAAAGAAAGAAAGAAAGAAAGAAAGAAAGAAAGAAAGAAAGAAAGAGAGAGAGGAAGGGAGGGAGGGAGAAAGGGAGGGAGAAGAAAGAAGAAAGGAAGAAAGGAGGAAGGAAGGAAGAAAGGAAGAAGAAGGAAAGAAAAGAGGAAGGAAGGAAGGAAGGAAGGAAGGAAGGAAGGAAGAAAAAAGAAAGGAAGAAAGCAGGAAGGAAGGAAGAAAGGAAGAAGAAGGAAGAAGAAAGAAAGAAAAGAGGAAGGAAGGAAGGGAGGAAGGAAGGAAGGAAGGAAGGAAGGAAGGAAGGAAGGAAGGAAGGAAGAAAAGAAGAAAGGAAGAAAGGAGGAAGGAAGGAAGAAAGGAAGAAGGAAGAAGAAAGAAAGAAAAGAGGAAGGAAGGAAGGAAGGGAGGAAGGAAGAGCTGAGAGGCCATGGGCTGTTAAGCCGGAGACAGACACACAGACTAGCCACGCCGTGTGCGTGGGATGTGGGACCTGGTGGGAGAGCCCTGGCCTTGTTAGGCCTGTATTTTCAGGCATGTTTCAGGAAAGCGCTCTCATTTCTGATCCCAAAATCTTGCTGAATTTTCAGCTTAAAATGCTGCTGGAAATACTAGAAGTTTGGCTTTGCTACCAGACGGGGGAGCTCTTAGCTATAAATAAGGCTGCTCTGGACCCCGGCACGTCTGAGGCAGGTCCTCTGGCAAAGAGCGTTTTCAGAGCTTTGGGCTCGGAGGTGGAAGAGGTGGGCACCCTGGCTAAGCGGTAGTTTGGGGGCAGGAGCCAGCAGGAGGCTGCCATCGCGCTGTGTGTGTAGGTCCTTCCCCTGGGGAAGAATGTGTGTCTAGTTGTCCCTGTGGTGGGGTGTGAGGACTGGGTGTCCCCATTCCTGAGGATTTTCCCAAGTCACAACTCCTAACCTTCCTGCTGTAGTTCCGGGCGGCCTGGTGGGAAACGGCTGATGCCTGAGACCCGGGTGAGCAGCTTGTGGGATTGGCGGTGCCGGTGAACATCTGAGGACCCCAGAAAAGGGGCCTCCTGGGTGGGGTTACCCTCTTTTCTTTTCCGTGTCAATATTTATAAAAGCCTAAGCCACCAGCTGCCTGACGGACTGGCTGACCGGCCAGTAGGTATGACACACACTGACCACCAGGGGGCAGATGCTTAACGCAGGAGCTGCCGAGCCACAGAAATTTTGCAGTGTCCTCTCACACTCTGAAACTGCCGGTTTCAGACCCATCCCCAAAGGACAGGCCGAGGGACCCCGCCTGCTGGAGAGACCCGCTCTCTCTGCAGACGCCTTTGAGCCAGGGCGCTGCCCCAGGTGTGGCCAGCCGGGGAGGGACCAAGGGAGGTGGGCTCTAGGGCATGTCTGGCCTGTTCCGCCCAGTCCTGCCCCACTGCCACCTTCTAATTAATTTCCTTTCAATGTGCATGAACCCATGCACTGGGCCTCTAGTTTTTAAATATATTTTTATTGATTTCAGAGAGGAAGGGAGAGGGAGAGAGAGATAGAAACATCAATGATGAGAAAGAATCATTGATTGGCTGCCCCTGCACGCCCCCTACTGGGGATTGAGCCTGCAACCCAGGCATGTGCCCTTGACTGGAATGGATCTCAGGACCCTTCAGTCTGCAGGCCCGTGCTCTATCCACTGAGCCACACCGGCCAGGGCATGCTGTCTCCTTTCTACAGGCTTGCAGAACCAGCTGGGCTCCAGCAGCTGACATTGTAAGAGTGCTTTCCGGGTTACCACCAGGCCACCGACAGCTGGGAGAAGGAATTTGCATGGCTGGCCCGGATCTTGCCTAATGCTGTTTGTATGAGAAGCATCTTAGGTATCTTCTAAGTGATCTTCTCCTGGAGCTGCCCTTCGGGCCCCGCCGGCGCCATGGCCACGTCCGTCCTCTGGAATCGCGGACACTCTGGAGGGAGGTCTTTGTCCTCATCCCAGGGCCGCAGTAAGTAGATCTGCGTTTGCTCTAGACTTTTGGCCTCAGGTTTTAACAAAAGGTTCCGTTATAGTTTGTCAGATTAATCATGTAAAGGCGTGCTCCAGGCCTTGGCTGAGGGGCGGGTCAAGCGGAGAGGAATGCCAGGGGCCTGAGGAGCTCCCAGCCCAGCACGCGAGGAGCCCAGAGCCCAGCCCGTGGGAGGCCGCTGGCCCCGGCCAGCCGGCCTGCTCTGCGCCGCGGGGGGAAGGCAGAGGAGCTCGGGCCTGTTCGGGCTCCGCAGCTTTTAACCTAACCCCGTGTGCGCGCACAGCGGAAGTGCTGGGTCGACGTGTGTGTGGGCCACTCCCCGGGGGCACTCGGTCTTCTCTCCGGGAGGACACAGCTCTGTGGACCTCCCCTTCCCTCCGCCCGCGGGGGGCCCGCGGGCGGGGAGCACCTTCTGGGCCGGAGCCTGGAGCTCCAGGAGGGCTGTCCTCCTGCGGGATCCGAGTTGGGGCCCAGATCCGTGCCGATGCCACCACGGTATCCGGTGAGTAGAGATGGCGTGTGAATAGAGATGGCGTGGCCCCCATCGCCGGGCCCTGCCAGGCAGGTGTGGAGGCTTTGGGGTGGGTCAGACCTCAGCAAGTAGGTAGCCTGTCCGAGGCCCCAGGGCCCTCTTCCCCCCCTGCCACCTTCTCACCCTCCCTCATTCTGCTCTAAAGAATGGGACATTCATACAATGCGGGTTATCCTTGAAATAGAGAAATGAGCTCCTTTAACCAGATTAGGAAACACCTAGACTTCACTCCAAAGTAGAATTAAAGCGTAAAACATAGTTGAGAGACAATTTTACAGTTTCTCAATGTCAGATAAGAGTGAAGGAAGTTGTTTGTACATGTAGAAATGTCTCATTCTTTAGAGAAGAATGACATTTATAGGACACTGAAAGAAACCACAAGTAATTCAGAGAAAGTAACAGTAAATAGGTTAGTACTACTACAGAACAAGTGGAAAAGACATAGCTTCTCCACTCACTCATGGGGGGAACTGGGAGTGACGTGTATTAGTCAGCGTGGGCTGCTGTAACAAATACCACCCCTGGGAGTTGAGAGAACAGACATTAATTTTCTCACAGTTCTGGAGGCCAGAAGTCCAAGATCAGGTCAGCAGGGTTGGTTTCTCCTTTAGAGCTGTCTTCTCTCTGCACCCTTCTCTCTGCATCTGTCACATTGGGTCAGTCTGTACTGACCACCTCATTTAGCTTCGTCACCTCTGTGAAGGTCCTCTCGCCAAGCACAGTCCATCTTGAGGTTCTGAGGGCTAGGAGTTCTCCAGCCATCTCCTGCTCTGTGACATGACTGCAATCATACGTGGTTCCAGCTGTATGTAGCTGTAAAGCCGAACCAGTCACCAGGAGAGGGTGCCGTGTGGGGAGTGGGGAGTGGGTGTAAGTGACACGCTCGTGGTCCCCAAAGCCCCGGAAGATCACATGAGAGCTGAGCAAGGTTTAGAGCAAGCGCCGGGTCTGGGCTCTGACTCCTCCTCGGACACACTGATCCGTGCCTCAGTTTCCCCCGCTGTACGGTGGGGATATCAACAGCACCCCCTCTTAAGGGACTAAATGGAAACTGCGGATGAGGGGAGCCCTCCCACTGGCCAGCTCCCCAGCAGCTGGGGCTGCAGCCCTTCCGAGCATTCCAGAGGTTTCCCTGAGCTGTCCTCCCTCCAGGGCTGAGCAGGAGCCGCACCTCATTCAGTGGCGACGTAATGCCCTCCCCTGGGCTGGTGCTCGGGGTGACCTCCCCTCAGCCCAGCCCCCTGCTCCCTAATCTGTCAGCAAATCTGCTTTTGTCTGAAGGAAGGAAAACAAGTTCCCCACCAGCATGCTTGTGGGCAGCCTGTAGTTTGTCTGAAGTCCGTCCAGGGGGTCGGGGACCCGGGGCCAGGCCGGAGGAGCCACATACCTCACATACTTGTCTCCGCTCTGCGGTTTGGGCGCTGGCTCCCAGGGCGCCATCCCTCGTGTCCTCAGCCTGGTCCCCTGCCCGCTGCTGACCAAGGCCCCGTGTGCGGTGTTTGTCAGTCTGAGCTCAGGAAAAGCCTCCCGGAGGCCCAGGAGCCTGCTGTCCACCTGCCCCTCCCCCACTCCAGGGAGCCCAGCCGGCCCCCAGGCCCGGGGGCTCCCCATGTTTTCTGCGAAGGCCTCCTGTCTCCACCTTCGCCCCTCCGAGTGATGGCCCTCAAACATCCCCCATATCTGTGTTCCCTCAGGAAACCACATGGAGTTTCAATGAAAACGTGATGACTAAGAGAGTTTTAAGCATTTAGCTCCTCCGGGTTGCGGGCTCTATCCCCACTGGGGGGGCGGGGGGGAGGTGCAGGAGGCAGCCAACCGATGTTTGTCTCTCACTGATGTTTCTGTCTCTCTTTCCCTCTCCCTTCCCCTCTCCCGAACACTCAAATAAAACATTTTAAAAGTGTAGCTTTCATTTTGGGAAGATGGGAATGTTCTGGGACCGTGGTCGGCGAACTCATTAGTCAGCAGAGCCAAATGTCAACAGGGCAACGACTGAAATTGCTTTGGAGAGCCAAATTCTTTAAACTTAAACTTCTTCTAACGCCACTTCTTCAACGAAGACTCGCCCAGGCCGTGGTGCTTTGTAGAAGAGCCACGCTCAAGGGGCCAAAGAGCCGCATGTGGCTCGCGAGCTGCAGTTTGCCGACCCCTGTTCTGGGGGGATGGTGGGACGGGTGCACCATGTGAGCGGCCTGGCAGCAAAGCTGTTGTGTGCGTTTCACTGCAGCAAACAGAACCCAGCGCCCGGCGGCTGGGCTGAGGGCTGAGGGAGGCCACTGGGCATCGAGACCCTCTGAGCCCAGAGGACTCTGAGGTCTCCCCTGCCCGTGCCTCCCTTCCCTGAAGATCTGTCACCTCTTACCAACCCCGTTGGGTTTCCCATCCCGTGCTGTGCACAGGTGGCACCCTCTGCAGGGACTCACGGAGCCCTGACCCATGACCCCTGACCCCTGACCTGCTCAGCCACACACACGTGGTGGGCAGCCTGGGGCTCGGTGAGGGTAACTTGCATGGTGGAGTGTGAGGCCTGGGCCTGTAAGATGAGCACTGGGCCTGCAGCGGAGCCCAGTTAGGAACTGAAGTCATCCTGAGGAGTGGCCGGCGGGTCTCCTGGTGTGGGCTCTGCCAGGGAGGGGCCTGGAGGGGCTGCGGGTTTGGAGGGGGCCTTCGCTCCGGGTGTGGGGAGCAGACTGAGCGGTCAGAGATGACACCCCTGTCCCTGGCCTGTGCCTGCCCGGGCCCCCAGGCCTGAACACCCCGGTGGAGAGCAGAAGGGGGAGTGGGTCCCTGTGCACTGGGGAGGGGCGGAGGCTCTGTGGGGTCAGTTTGGTGGATCACTGAGGAGAGAGGCAGGAAGACCGGCCGGACAGTACGCTCCTGCTCACACCCTGCCGTCCCCAGCTCCCACGATTGGGGCTGAGATGGCTGTCTGCTGGGCCCTTCCCCGGAGGAGCTGGGGAGGCTGTCAATGGGTCCCGGGCACAAGCGTCTGGGTAGCATGTCCACCTCACAACTGGCCCCCGGGAGTCCTGAACCACAACCGGGATGGTCACCACCAGCCATGAGGCGGGGTGGGGGGAGGAGGAGCCGCCAGAGACAGCACCCCCTCCAGGAAGAGAAGCCGCGCTCCAGTGCCACCTCATGGAGGGCTGGTGCCCAGGCAGGAGGGCATCCATCCCACTCAAAAGCAGGAGAGAAAAGGTACGGAAGAAATCTTTGGGAAGGGTAGGAGAAATGAGGAGACAGGTAAGGGTAGCATCCCCGATGCCATCGGCAGCTCCGAGGCCTGAGTCTGCTGGGTTGGGACTCCGGCTGCACAGCAGGCAGGGAGGCAGGATCGGTCCAGATGCCGGTCCGCGGATAAAAAGAAGCCGGCTTCCCGGGAGGACAGCAATTCCTGGGACTCGGGCCAGGAGACCGGCTGACTCACCGGGCATCCCCCCCGCAGAGACAGCCCGGCGGGGACCTGGGTGGATAACGTCCCACGTGGCGAGGCCAGCGGCGCTGTGCCAAGGCAAACGTTCTGCGGGGGAGAGGAATCTAACATCCCCTGTTTACATAGGAACATATAGCTAATCCCAAACAAACCTAATCGGCCTGTTAAAGCAGGGCCGGCCAGACGTGGCTGTCAGTAATGCTAACAGCTCAGCAGCTCCGCCAGCATTTACTGAACAGCGACTGTGCCCAAAAGACGGCGGAAACCGTTTTTACAGGTGATGAGGTGGGCGTGTCACTCTCTCACCGACAGGTGAAGAAATAGACTTAGAAGGTTGTTGGAAACCTCAAACGCCACCTCCCATGTGGCTCCTTGTGGGTTTCCAGAGCGAAGGCCACATGCCCGTCGGAAGCCACCGCGGGGCCTGGCTGCTGGTTAGCGAGGGCAGGGCCCGCTGTCCGGGGCAGCACACCCAGTCCGGAGGGCAGGACAGGGCTGCTCTCCTCGGAGACCCGTCAGGATGCTGAGGCCTGCGGGGCGAAGGCATTCACGCCTGGCGGGGGTGGCTCCGCGGACAGAGTGTTGGCCTGCCCGCTGAAGGGTCTCGGATTTGATTCCAGTCCAGGGCACATGCCGGGTTACAAGCTCGATCCCCAGTGGGGGGCGTGCAGGAGGCAGCCCATCAATGATTCTCCCTCACCATTGATGTTTCTTTCTCTTTTAAAAATATTTTTTTTTGAGGTTTTTTTTTTAAAGAGAAGAAGGGAGAGGGAGAGTTAGAAACATCAACGAGAGAGAAACATCCATCAGCTGCCTCCTGCACACGCCCTACTGGGGATGTGCCCACAACCAAGATACATGCCCTTGACTGGAATCGAACCTAGGACCCTTGAGTCTGTAGACCGATGTTCTATCCACTGAGTCAAACCGGTTAGGGCTCATCATTGATGCTTCTACCTCTCCCTCTCCCTTCCTCTCTGAAATCAATAAAAATATTAAAATAAATGAATAAAAACATATTTTTAAAAACGATGAAAGTCGCACAGTGGGTACCTAGGAGTGGGGCTGCATTTGTCTCCCCAGAGGCCCTTGCTTTGGGAGCGGCCTTTGGGAGTGGAGCAGAGCGTGAATGGCTCGCCGGAGAGCAGGTGCAGCTGGCACTGCAACCACAGGAAGACGGTGGCTGTGTGTTGCGCTGGGACGCCACACGGCGGTGGCAGTGAGCAGCATCCCCCAGGACGGCTGTGGCTGTGGTGAACCAGGGACAGGTCCTGCACCCAGCCCATTACACTCAGGTGGAGCAATGAAACTCTGTCCTTGGAAGTTAAGCTGGTGCCAAAGCACACGGAGAGGGCGGCTGGAGCCCGGTCAGCTCACTGCATCCTGGAGACAGATTCCCCAGCTCCGGCTGCTGAGACCTGGCCTTCCCCTCGTTCTTACTTTTCTTTAAACCTGGATGTGCATGTCTTCCTTTCATGGTTTCCTCCCAATGAGTCCCCTTTTCTTTTTCATTGATTTTTAGTGAGAGAGGAAGGGAGAGAAACATGGATGTGAGAGGGGAAACTGCTCGGCTGCCTCCTGCATGCCCCCTACCAAAGACTGAATCACAACCTGAGCCAGTGCTCTGACTGGGAATCGAACTGACAACTTTTAGATGTGAGAAACAAAGCCCAACCATCGGAGCGACAATGGCCAGGGCTGAATGCCCTCCCCCTTTTTTAAATTGACTTTAGAGAGAGGGGAGGGGAGAGAGAGAAACATTGATTTGTTGTTTCACTTATTTAAGGATTCATTGGTTGATTCTTGTAAGTGGCTTGACCTGGGTTCCAGCAAGCCACCTTGGCCTATCAGGCAGATGCTCTAACCAGCGAGCTACCTGGCCAGGGCTGACCGCCCTTTTCCTGATTCAACTCACCAGTTCCTTTCACCACAACCAAAGGTCCTG